>CAJUYG010000183.1:195184-217168 GCA_910591675.1 Galerucella calmariensis
ATATATATATATATATATATATATATATATATATATATATATATATATATACATTAAAACAGTAAGCAGTGGAACAGTTGAATTAAAACCTTGAGTAGTACCGAGATTGTTTGACTGTCTAAAAAATAGAGTAACAATGCATAGTTCAAAGCCACGGTTACAGTTTTTACAAGTTAAGCTCAGAAAATAGAGCCTCTGATGATGATAAAGTAGAGGAAGAAAATCAAATGGATATCACACGAATGGAACCTATATCTCGGGAAATATGAGATCACAAGCCCATAGATAGGAAACAATGTAATAAGAAAATCAATTACAACTACTGAATTAATGTTTTCTCAAAAGAGTATCTCCAGTTCCAGTTAACAATAATTATAGAGTTTGTTAGAATTTTCAGTGGTATCTGCAGTTGTATTAAGCGATGTGTCAATGTTGGAACTAAAATAGTTATCCATGGGTATTTCGTTACCAATAAGAGATTTGGAAAAAATTTCGGAATGTTTCTGGGCTACAAATTGAAATTGTGATATGCTGCTTGGAAAGCCAGTAAAAATGCTTTCCAAGTTCTCAATGAATTGGGCAATTTCGATCCCGACCGACAAATTGAGTTTTGTGAGACTTTGACTAAAGTAATTAATAATGAACCTCGATTTGTGAAGAATATGTGTTCCAGTAATTGGTGAACTTCTTTAAAATAATTCTGTGGATAATTGTTATACACTGTGGGCCGAAATGAAGAAGTACATTTTTTAATTGAAAATATTTTTTTTGTTCTTTGGGCGATTTATTTCCTTTTTGCAGGGCTAATAACCTAACATGTCCTCAGCATGACTGGTCGGACTACCGGAATACCATTTTTTAATAAATCATATTATAACAAATAACACATTTATGAAAACAGTTCAGTAACTTTAAAAACTTAGAGTAAAATATATTATGAATGTGGTCACCATTATTGTTTACCACTTCTTGAAGTCGTCTGCGCCATAAATTGGTACCCCCATTTATTGCACCGTGTTCCAAACAAACTGCATTCTTTCCTTGAGCTGCTCGATTGTTTCAAATTGTTGTCCCTCATACAAATTTTGTTCGGAAATTCCCCAATTTGAATAATCAACCGGATTTAATTCTGGGCTGTTAGGTGGCCACATTCATACTATTTTTCTCCAAGTTTTAAAGTTACTAAACTGTTTTCATAAATGTGTTATTTGTTAAAATGTTATTCAATAAAAAAAATGGTATTTCGCGAATCCGGTAATTTCGGAAAATTTCCTTTTTACTGAAGTGTTCTGCATAGTTTTCATTTGCAACGAGCTCAAATGCACTGTTATATTTTTTTTTATAAGTCCGACCCTCTACATTATTTCTGCTTCCATGTTAAGGACATATTCGGTTATTAGCCCTGCAAAAAGAAAATAAATCGCCCAAAAAACAAAGAAAATATTTTCCATTGAAAAATGTACTTCTTTATTTGGGCCCACAGTGTAGACCGGTAGCCCATGAAACATGTGGGCGTCATATTATTTCAAGTGGAAACCGTTTTCACAATCGAGTTGTGAGGAACAAGTAGTATAAGGCTATTGCCCAAGACCCAAACTTGCTAATCGATGCTACAGGAGAACTTGAACGGCTTCCATTCAAAATAATGAAGCCTACACGTGTCATGGCCTACCGGTCATCCACATCTATTTAGAGATAACCAGACTCAGTATTATAAGTCATCTCTGCGTAATGAAGAGAGGAAGTAGAAGGCAGTAAAGAATATACCGTTCAGTTGCTATTTTCACAGACAGGCAAGCTGCAAAGAAAAGACTCAATTCTATTGGAGTTAATTATAAGCTATCAAGGAATTTCATAGGTGCCTTAAATGCACTTGGAGACAATGTGTAGCCTGGGTACCAGGGCCTGGGGGTCATACGAACAACGAGATGGCGGAAACGCCACAAAGCCACAAAGAAGTGGGTGGTACAAAATCTTTAAAATAATGGGTAATGTCACCAGGACAGAAAAAGTTTATTGAGGGACATTTATCAACACCACTACAGACCCAAAAAACAAATAATATAGAAATACTGTCAAGGTCGTAGTAGATGTTAAGGGGTACTGTAAGGTTAACAGGCACGCAAAGCTGATAGGGTTGATAGACGAAGCTAGGTGTAGTTGATGTCACTTAGAAAAGAAAGCTGCAGAGCAAAAGCAATGCCAGTGCGACTGCATGGCGAATGTGCGCTTTCTTATACTGAGCCACAGGCAAGGAATCACATGGAAGGTTAAGTTTTGGGGCTAATTAGCTTTTTAAAAAGATAAATCCAGAATCGGAGGACCACGATAGATCAGAATAGGTCATTAGTCCAGTAACTGAAGACCTGAAAATAGGCAAACCTATCAATATATTTGTCCAATAATTTTCTTTGGCTTGATTTGTAGGTCTTGACAGGTACTTTAAAGGTAAAAAAAGTTCTCCAAGATTGCGCCTTGGCTAAGGGTCCAAAATGGCCCCTAAGCCCCTCAAAAAACGGTTTCCCGCCATTATCTCCCGAAATCTGCAATTTTGAAAATTTTTGTCCGGGTAAAAAGTAAAGGTCGTTAAATTATCTACAAAAATGGTCTCTATCATTTTTTTTTCCAAAATGCAATAGTTTTCGAGATAATCGCATTCAAACGTCCCCTCGCTTACGCGGCTGCACTACCTCTATATAAATGCTACCGTCTATAAAATTAACTTGTAAACCGGCGGACAAATTCTTCAATAACTCGGTCAAAAATTAATATTTTTCGAAGATTTAAAGTTCATTGTAATGGGAATATCCCTAGGTATCAATATGTGTACCTTAAACCCCGTTCTCGCCCGTCGAGGACATTGCAAAAAATGGGCAATATTATTTTTCCCCAATATTTTGGCCTCTTTCATTAAATCATTGACATTTTATTTATTTTAAATGGTTTATCATCCCTTGTTTTTTCAAATGGGGTCTGGGGAGGTCCTGAATGTTCCTGGAAATTTTTTTTCAGTATCTTTGTGGCGTTTCAATAAAAAGTTTATTTATTTATTTGCATTTTTCAGTCGTTTTCGGAGTTCTCACAAATTTTCCCGGTCCCTGGAAAATGAGTGCATTGTATTCCGAATAAAAATATTGGTTCAGAGAGTAGATATAGTAAGTTGGATAGTATACAAAATATCCAACTGCCTGATTATTTTGATGAATAATCATATTTTCACTAAAATAGCTAGGAGTAATGGCTGGTTTGTATACTATCCAGCTAGTTTATAAACTATACAAAATTTTTCGCTAAAACTCAAACCACAAGGAAATTACACAAATTAGCTAGCATTTTTGGCTAGTTTGTGAACCATCCACATTAGTTGTATAAAGTATGAACCTGATATTAGTATACTCAACAAACTAATCAATTCTCTTGGGTTTATTCAGTTTAGGATAGTAAAATCCTTAGTCAAAAATGCTTTCTTTATTGGTACAAGATTGTTACAGGTACCTATTATTACTTTAGAAAAAGTAAAAGAAATATAACTAATGATACCAGGTGACAAAATATTAACAATAAAATATGTCAGGACATTAAAATCACCAAACAGAGAACAGTATTATTTGTTGAAGCAAGTTGCACTGTGTGGCTCTCACTATTACACGTATATCCAGACGCAAGACATTTACACTTTTTATTCGCACAACTCTTCTTGCAGTGACATCGCACATATCCTTGGGTTGAACCCGTTACTGAAAATTTTCCTGCAGCGCTTCGTAATGTTATTTCGGTGTCCGTCTGATATTTTCCAACTTTAAAAATGGTTGCTTACATATTTCAAATTCGTCGCGGAAATAGAGCTGTTTAAGGACACCGTGAACAGTTACAATTCGGTAAAATTCATCTTCTACACTCATTATGAAGCCCAATATATTTCTATAATCTGACCGACTTGGATCTACATCTGGAATGGGTACTCTCACGGACATGCCGACAGTTTAAATTTCTTCCTAGAAGTTTGTAGCATTTTTGTGCTTGCCTTTTTAGACTTTCGTGGCATGAATCCCTCATCGCTTTATTCTGACAATGGTGGCATACGTTTTCTTCAGAACATAATAAGCATTTTTGTGGTAATGATTCATTGAGAGCATTTTCTGTTGTTTCAGTAGAGAGCAATGCCATTGCTTGTTCTTTAAATAAAACTGTGGTTTTATTGTTAACTTCGACCAAAACTGGGGTTACTACCAATATCAGGTTCACACTCTATCCAACTAATGTGGATAGTTTACTAACTAGCCACAAATGCTAGCTAATTTGTGTAATTTCCTTGTGGTTTTAGTTTCAGTGATAAATTTTGTATAATTCATAAACCATCTGGATAGTATACAAACCAACCATTAGTCGTAGCCATTTTAGTGAAAATATAATGTTTTATTAAAATAACCAGGCAGTTGGATAGTTTGTATACTATCCAAACAGTTTATATACTAGCCAAGTAAATACTTCAACCGTAACATATATTCTAGATGAAACTATTCAGACCTTGATTGTTCATGAACTAGACAGCCAACAGAATAACAATGATATTCTCCTATATTACCACCCGTTAAATCAAATCATATACGGATATCCCCCCAAGCATGGAACGACACTGACTTTTGTTTTATGATCATGTTTTACTCCATATTGTGAAATCAAAGCGCTGTAAAATAGTATCTTCGAAAAGTATTACTCTATGAAACTTTAGATACAGGAGCAATAAATCGTTTCGTGATAACCGCATCCAATTTTTTTCCAAAACTTTCAACAAAACAAGCTTCACTGGTTCTGTCTCTCCGTATTCATCTCAAGTTTGTTTGTTTCATGAAAACAATAAATCTTATGTGTCTATAATTCTTAAATTTCTTTTTTCAAATTTAATAGAACTGTCGAGTATAGCTAACTTCAATTATAAATTGGTGTGTTTCGACATACGGGTATAAGTAATGGATAGAAAGTGTTTCAATGTAGTCGTAGTGATTTTCAGTATAAGATTATTTACCACTTCAAGTTTGAGCTGCAGAAATTATAATAACCGTTAAGATATCAACTGAATTTAATTCAACACTAACCCCTCCTATCTAAAACATAAAATCACGTCTTTTGACAAATGTAATTTTAGCCCAAGAAAATGTACCATTTCAATGGACAATACACAAAAAAGTATCAAAATGATTTCGCAATTTATTTTGCCAGCTTGCTTTATAAACCGTAGCTATAAATCTTACCGGTTAATTGAACGCTTTTTCTTGTTTTCCCCAGTTGATTATCTGCCACGCAAGTGTAATTTCCGAAGTCTGATCTGTGCACTTTACGAATCACGAGTGTATGCCGTGAGCCGCGTGACTCCATTATTCTTCTTTCGGTAGTGTCTAGTTGCATCGTGTCTCTGTACCAGAGGACCTGGAACAAAAAAAAACTTTGAAAGCTGCTACATAGACTGTTTGAGCATTTTTGTGTGTATGGGTGTTTAGGTATAGGCTATTTGACATTCTTTTTTTAATTTCTTGGAAAATTAAACCACAATATTTTTAAATTCTTCATTTCAACGTTTCGGTAGCGTTCCAGCTACCGTTGTCAAGAAACTTCAAAATAATTTTTGATTGTCTAGTTGTCAAATTTTTTCTGTTGTGGCAGTTAGGGATAAAAATTAATTTCTACTTATTTTTTCTTGACAACGGTAGCTGGAACGTTACCGAAACGTTGAAATGAAGAATTTAAAAATATTGTGGTTTAATTTCCCAAGAAATTGAAAAAATAATGAATAATATACCACAAGGAACATACAGAAGATATTGAGGCTATTTGACCATTGTAATTTGATCATAATATTTGCTAGCAACGGATATAATCGAGAAAGAAATTCACAAAACAAATTTTAAAAATATGACATAGATCATTGGCATGAGGAGTTAGTATAAAGTATTGAATCTCCTTAGTATCTCCTCAACGGTTTGATATTTTTAAATGAAATTGCTCATATCCCTCTAAGCGGATACAATGAATTCAACAATGCTATCAAATTCAATGTACCATTTCTGGTTAAACCGGAAATGCATATCAACTTTGTTATTTTAAATGCAGCACCCTGTATATTCTTACATTTTTGAATCCCTTGTGAAATTCCACATACAGTATAAGTTTCCATTCATATTTTCATTGAATAATTGAGGTTTTATTTAATAACTTATCGTTTTTGACTCATAGTCCAGTAAATGATGGGACAAAGCTCCTGAAAAGTCCCTAAAGACTCCACTTTGGGCTCAATTTGTAGGTCACGGTAGAAGTTTTTAAACGAAAAAAAAACTGAACGATTGAGTTTACGGAAGGGATGATAAATGGGCCACTAAACCCTGGAAAACAGGTTTCTCGCTAATAACTGGCTTAATACGTAAATTAGAGAATTTTTTTTTGGATAAAAAATTAAGATCGTCTTATTATCTACAGAAATGGTCTCTATCATTTTTTTCGAAAATTCGATAGTTATCGAGATAATGAGACCTAAAAGTCTCCTCATTTCAGCTGCTGCTCTGCCTGTAGGAATTCTGCTGTCCATGCATTAACTTCTCAGCGGGCGACGAATTGTTCCATAATTCGCCAAAAAATTGAGATTTCCCGATGATTCCAGGTTCATCGCATCGTAGCTATCATTCCATGTGACTTGCAGCTCGTTCGAACCTGACAAAAATATTTAAAAAAGCGGTCAAAGTTTTTTTCCACAAGATTTTGAGACTATTTCATTAATTTGTTCATATTTTCTTAAAAATAGTCTTTTTTCCTAATTTCTTCTTATAATGGAACCTTAGGAGGTCTTAAATGATCTCAGGACATTTTTTTTAATATCTCTCTTGCGTTTTGATGAGAAATTGATTTGTTTATTCACATTATTTTTCAGCCATATTTGGAGTTCTGTACAATCTGTGGAACAAGAGCGATTTAAAAATGTATCATCCCATATATCCATATATTGCTTTTCAATGCACATCATTTCAAAGCTTAGAGTGTCTTTTTATCGAATGTACTTTTTAATAAAATCCAATCATTTTCCAGAGATCAGGGAAATTAATCACACCGGTAAAAACCGGACTTTTTTTCTAAATAAATAAATAAACAAGTCAATATTTTATCAAAACGCGAGAAAGATATTTAAAAAAGATTTCTGAGATCATTCAAGACATCCTAAGGTTCCATTATAAAAAAAATTGGGATAAAGGACCATTTTGAAAAAAAAAAATTTGAACGAATTAATTAATAGTCTCAAAATCTTGTGAAAAAAAACTTTGACCGCTTTTCAAAATATTTTAATCAAGTATGAAAGAGCTGCAAGTAACATGGAATGATAGCTATGGGTCTTCCCATTGTGATGAACTTTGAATCATCGGAAAATGCCAATTTTTTGCCGAGCTATGGAACAATTCGTCCGCCCGCTTACAAGTTAATGCATAGCCAGCAGAATTCCTACAGGCAGAGCAGCAGCCGAAGTGGGGAGACTTTTAGGTCTCACTATCTCGATAACTATCGAATTTTCCAAGAAAATGATGGGGACCATTTTTGTAGATAATGAGACGATCTTCATTTTTTCTTCGGAGAAAAATTCTCTAATTCGCATATTTAGCCAACCCGTTTTCCAGGGTTTAGGGGGCCATTTCCCACTCTTCCGTAAACTCAATCGCGTTAAGTTTTTTCTCGTTTGAAAACACCTGCCGTGACCTACAAATTGAGCCCAAAGTGAAGTCTTCAGCGACTTTTCAGGAGCTTTCGATATTTTCAGGTGTTCAGTTACTGGACCATTAGTTAGCCATGAATGGATTGTCAAACGGTAAGTAAGGCAATATTTATTTATGGAACCATCCTAGAAACTGGGCAAAAGGGCGCAGTTTTGAACATCTGTTATACTTTTCTTAATTAGTTTCATTTTCTATTAAACAGATAAATTGTTATGTTGCCAAGTTTTTAGGATGTTTCCATGAATCAAGATTGCCTTACTGTCTGACATTCCATCCATGGGTTACTAAGTCAAAAATATAAATGAAAAGTTCTACTTTATGCAGAATTTTTTCATTCAAAAATGTCGAAATATACAGGCTGTTCTATTTAAAATAACAAAGTAGATAGCATTTCCGGTTTAACCGGAAATGGTACATTTAATTTGATAGCAATTTTTAATTTCCTTCCTAGAAGGGAATGAGCAATTTCATACAAAAATATGGAATCGTTGAGAAGATACTTAGAGGGTTCCATACTTCATACTAACTCTATACTTATATGATAAATATTAATAGCCCTACGGTACACCGTTACAACTTTCCACTTTAATGGAGCAAATGATATTAATTCTCGTTACGTGATGACCATTTGTTGAATAGTCTTTATCTAATTCCGCTATCAAATGTGACACTTTAAGTCACTCCTTGACATTAGGTAACATAACATTTTTCATAACCTTCATATATCAGTTATGAAAAGTAGTTATGTAAAAACTTTACGTAATTGTTTGAGTTTCAAAGAATTAGTTATTAATTAGGTACTGTCAAAACTGACAATTATTTCATTATTTAAACTGACAATTATCCCATTATTTTAATTCAATAGTATCCTAAGATTTATAAACATTGGAAGCAACATTATTAATGACACAGTTATTTGAAGTAAGTCAATTTTCTGGGTGAATACTCCATGGTAACAGTACTTCTAGCACCATTTGAATCCACTTTAATATTACCATTGTGATTGGAGATTTTATTGAATATTAATAAGCGCAGAATTAGATAAAACGTTGTACGTAAAAACGTTATGAAGAGAGCGATATTGTTCAACTCGTGTAATTTGCAAAACTCGCTAGTGCTCGCTCTGGCAAATATTACGCTTGTTGAACAATATCGCTCTTTTCATAACTTGTTTTGTAAATAATTAAAGTAGTGTTAATGCCAGTGATATTATGCCATAATATCTTAATTCATCAATAAGATGCTTCCGATTTATAGTTTCAACCGCTCGCTTTAAATCATTACTTTATTCCCCTCTACATCTCGAACACACAACTTGTAAGGAAGTTTCACAAGAATGATGATTTCGAAATCCAGACTGTCTCTGTAGAGTAGACCATTTTTCTCGAAGCTGTTCCTGTAGCTGATCTTTTAGCACTATTTCAATGTTTTTATCTACCTCTGGTAGACGATTGATGAATCTGCATTCTTCTGGTTCAGATGGACAGGGCACTTTTCGTATTGGCACTGTAATGATAGTGTTCAGATCATCTGGTATAACAGTCTTACGTATTTACTATGTTTGATGGAGGAGAACCAATGAAACAAAGTAAAACTTTAAGCATCTCAACAATAAAGCAGGTGGCAATAGTACATTTATTCTTCAAGTTAACGGTATTATAGGTATATATGGAAAGTAAACTGAGCTCCTCGATTTAAATGACTTTCGAAAATCAATAACGCTTGCGATTAAGTCGGTGATACGAGAGAGTTAACAAAAATAATATGCCAAAATTGACGATTCAAGAGTTGCAAGTAAATATTATGGAAGTGTACCATGTTTTGAGGACATTAGATTAGGAGACGTTCCCCAAGACCATCACGTGCATTAAAGATTTTCAACATTCAATTAATTGACCTTTCTTTTTTGTTCTTTAGATTATAAACACTTGTGTAGCGAATGTCGGTAATCAGTTACCAAAATAATAATAGCTAACTTTATTCCATTTGGCTTTTCTCCACTCTATAAAGTCATAGTCCTATCAATAAATTGATAAATACCTATTCCTACAACCAATGTGCACTATGCAAAACACGCTATAGCAGACCTTTTCTCAATTTCTTTGATAATCGTTCAAAAAGTAATGCGAAAAGTACACGCATGACACTCGCTAGATTTGCGCACTTCCAAACCACTATTGGGGATTCAAATGAAGATCGTAGCGCTGTTGTGGCGATAACTGAACTACTTCTTTGTACATTGTGTATAACCTGAAATATCTTCTACATAACATTTCCATTGTTTGATTGTAGTTTAGACGTTGCCTTGGGCTTTTTTTCGTTTATTTTCATTATATTCGTTGTTTTTTAAGTATTGTTGATTGTATTCATTGAACAAACTTAGGTCAAAGATATAAAATAATGTACAAAAAAATAGTTCCTTTTCTGCTAGCAGATGGAGTATCGCTTATATTGAATTCCCAATAGCCATATCTTCAAATATTCATAGTATTACACACACACACACGTCCATTAGTGAAATATACGTAATGGGCGACGTTCAATTTATCCTCAGGTAGGTGCTAATCGATAACCCCAACCTCACATTGCTATTTGTGTCTTCAATTATACAACTGAATTGGATAGCTGGCAGAAAACCCTACGTTCTTACAAATTATCCCACAAATTGGGGTGTCGAATTGTTGTCAACTTCAACAATCCTCAAATGTTGAATTACCTCCTTCGTTTTATGAAATTCTATTGCTGGTACAAAGTTTTACAAAAATTAGCAATTTGGAAAAGTTTGCATGTTCAATAGGAAACAAAACCACGAAAGTGAGAACAATATAATACGTATTAACGCAGGTATTAAGTTACCACTCATCACTGACATTTGAATATATAAAAACATTTCCTCTACAGTTGTCAGAGCCAAACATGAGCCCCGGAAAATATGCGAAATAAAATAAGGCCATCGCAAGCAGCCAATCAAGAGCCAATGTTAACGATTGTCCATTAGTAATTGTTAAATATAATCGGAATAATATGACCGAGTGATTTCTTCAACATACATCATTTTATTCATTCTGTATCAGTGTTGTCAATGCTAGGATGATTATCCGATTTTTAGACAATTTCACTAATTTGGATACAATAGTTTTTCGAATATTTTGTAGAAGGGATATATAAAATGGCTATTGTTTTTGGGGATTTTCCATATTGACTGGGGTCGAAGACTTTATTTAGATAACCAATGTGTCCTTTTGGTAATTTTGAAAAATTCTGATAATTTGAATAGTAAGTTCGGGTAATTTTAATTTTTGCATCGGCAACGCTGGACTATAACCACTTCATATATTTTGTTGCTTTCCATAGAAACTTGACCCATCTTTTTCATGACATTAATACAGTCATATCATGTAATTTGAAAATATAGACATTTAGGTAGTTTTAGTTTTGGTCCAATATAAATTTTTTTATTAATATTTAGAGTTACATTTTTAGCAAGTTTGACTTTGTTTACATATCTCTTAACAGTTGACATTTATGGTATCGATAATTGGTTATCAATATCGAATTATTACTACAAAAATACAACTACAGCGACATGAACACGCCCACCAGGGCTCACGTTTGCTTCTGCCAACTGTAGCTGTTGTGGATTGGATGTGTTTACCGGGATTTTTACAAATATTTTTGTCACTCTTTTCCAAGTCATGTTGGTTCCTGATGACTTTCCTACAATTTATTATACTACGAAGTGGTGTAACCTTAATCAGACTAGATAAATAACCCGTTATAGTAACAATATACTTTGTTTATAACCAACATCTTTATAGATTCCCTCATTACAATACAAGGCAAATACAGACAGCAAAAGTCACAGATTCCAATGACACTGCCGTGCTATGTGAGTATTCTAATTTAATGAGAATATTTATCTTAGACTTATTTATCATTCAGGGAACGCATTTTAGTTGCCATCAATATTGAATTATGTATTCCTATTATTGGGGTAGGTAATTGGTATTTTCATATATCAAATAATGCGACACTGGAAATGTCAAAGCTGTCATACTGTTCAGAACTTGCTGCTTACCTTCGGAAGCATGTATTGTGAAGATTACTTATACCTACTTCATTTCTTGACAAAGATTCAGCGTCGTCTTGTAAATAATTTAACTGAGGAATGCTGCTACTCAATTGGAATTTCTTCAAAATATCTACCACAGTTGAATACAACAGGCTTGATATATTCACACAAAGAGCTGTCAAAAAATGCAAACATTCAATATACGCGGTCTTGTCACATTTATTGGAAAATAAAAGTATTAAGGACCATATCGAGGAACCGGGATTATTATGTTCAGATAATACCGCAAGTCATCATGGAATCTAAAAAATGGACAAAAAAGGTAGAACGTGTCGCGGGACACACGGTAGGAACTCTAGTTCCTTTTAAGCAAAAATTATGTAATACATCTGACGTTATAGATAAACAATTTGTATATTCCTCGGTGGTCGAGTAGTAAGCAAACCAGACTCTCACGCGGTAGACCCGGGTTCGATTCCCCGTGAAGAAGCTTTTTTTATTGTTAATTTCATTTTTAAATAATTATTCTGCTTGATATTAATAACGACAACAGGTAGAAGTTTGAAATATTTAGTAAAATATTAATTATTATAGATAATGGTACGGTACCCTTCATGAGGGAGTCCGACTGGCAACATCTACTTATAAAAGCATCGTATATTTAAAAAGGGAAACCGTAGCATTATACAAATTGGACATTCAAGAGCTGTACGTTTACCACAAAAAAATTGTTTTGAAGTTATCGAATTAATACATTGAAGTTTTCAAAATTTCAACACCCTGTATTTCGAAAAGTAAATGTGCTATAATACCCCTTAATCCTTATATCATTTTGTCCAATTTAACGAGAAGAATCTACATGCAAACGTTGTAATTACCCTTAACGTTCGAGATGCTTATACCATTTTTTGCGCGATCGTATTGAAATAAATTCTGAATAAAATAATTTAAATTTCTTCGGAATGAACGAAATGTCAAAAGTGACATTTATTCTTCTCGATCAGTTTAAAATATATTTTGCATTTTGTTGAAATTGTTTTTATGCTATTTATTACTTTTCGACGTCTGAACGGTGAGTAAATCTCTTACCGACGTGTTAAACTTAGAAACCAGTGAACACAACCTACCAACCTGACAACCGATGCTGCAAATAAACAAAAAAGATCAATCGCGCAAAATAGTTATTTATGTAACTAGTGTGTAATCACGACAATCACATGAGTCGAAAAAAAGGTCTTTACACACGAATTGCATGCAATATTTTTTCTACTAGCGAATATTTAATTGAAATACAAAAAATTAATAGTAATTTTCTTTACGCACTAGTGCAAAAATTTTTCTTTAGAAGAGTCTTTTTATAATAATCTAAAATAACATCATAGTTTTATAAAAATATTCAATTCCTAAATATAAAATACAATTGCTTACTCTAGGTATAGTCGGAAGATCTCAATTTAAATTTTAAATGTCAGATTCAATTCACAAAGAAATGTCAGTCACTCACCGCCAACTTATACCTATATTTACCGTATTATTTCCAGTACTCAATAATTATTTAACAATAATTATTAGGTTACTTTACCGAATTCTATTGGTTTCTATCTCCAATTTATGAAAAAAACTTAGATTTAATATCTGTTTATTATACCTATATTTTTATAAGACTAGATATCTATAACTACATACATATTGGAATATTTTCTTTACGCACTAGTGCGTAAAGTAAAACTCTTTACGCACTAGTGCGTAAAATAAAGTTTTACGCACACGCACGCAAGCAAGGCACATAACGAAGCAACGTAGCATAACGTAACGTAACGGTCAGATCTTTTGCGTCGCGACCCCCGGTCGCTCAAACATAACCTGACGTAAAGAAATGAAGTTCCAATAAAGTTTTACATTGTTTATGTTGGCTATAAAAGGTAATATGTCTTTTCACTCTCCTACTATGGTAAAAGCATGTTAAAATCCTCTCTAACAAATATTGTCTTATAACGTTGTCGGTATTGATGAATTAATGATCAAATGTCTGAAATAAATTAATTTCCGACCTAATTTTACACATTAATTAAAATAAAGTGTTTATCCAGGTCATGTCACTGAAAAACAACGGAATATATTTCCGAATAATTTATCAAATCACGCTACCGGTATTATATATAGCTAAAATCTGGAATGACAAATTTCATGACTGTCCATTAGGTCGTTGAACTGTATATCGATGAGAAGGTATTGGAAAATGATAAGCTTGATGCAGGTCGTGATATACGAAAAAAAGTGTTATTGCTAATTGAATTTGAAACCTAAAATTGTTCAACACACGTCTAGACAGTATAATTAATAAATGAATATTATTAATGTCTATTCATGTCATTCCAACTTATTATTTATGTTTATCAGTGAGTTGAGTATTGTTAATTTTCACCTAAATAATAGTTTTAATTCATTCAATAAAACACATTTCCACCCATTAATTTAAATAATTAACAAATATACGCGTTCAGTCATTAGTTTCAATATTTCCATGAGCTTCTTACTTTTGGTAACTTATGCAGGTGTATACAGTTGCATATCAATCTGCGTAGGATCTAATGCAACTGTATTTCATGCATACATCAATTTGTGTATGAGTAGATTAGAGGGAACCAGTCTAGCACACAAATCAATCAAAATTCTCACAGTTTTACAAGCTATGTATGCTTGGTTGCGTACGGCTGAAGACGATACTATTCGAATAGGAATTCAAAATAAGCGATACTCTATCGGGTGGCAAAAACGGAACTATATCTTTGTACATTATTTTATAGCCTTGAAATGAATTTGTATAATAAATACAATTAACAATACTTATAAAACTACGAATATAATTAAGAAAATGAAGGAAACATCCAAACTACAATCAAACTATGGAAATATTAGGTAGAAGATAATTGAGGTGATAAAACATCACTAAAACCATCTTGGTAGCCCTTACTAAGAAAAGAAAACTCAACTTCAGAACCATTAAACTTGATGGGAACGAGATTGAATAGTCAAGTTAATCTTGACAACGGTAGCTGGAACGCTACTGAAACGTCGAAATAAAAAATAAAAAACATTATTGTGGTTTGATTCCCGGAAGAATAGGAGTAAAAAGAATAAGTGATGCCACAAGGAACGTACAGAAGATATCAAGTATCTAGGTTTGACTCTAGAGAGTAAACTCCTCTGGAACAAATACATACAAAGCAAAATGGCTCTAGTGTTGAGCAGGAATTTGGCAGGAAGAAACTGGGGCTTTTAAGAAGCGGAATTTGTTCAATGGTATATGAGTGGGTGTGAATTAAAATAGATAGGAGATTGTGACGTTATCAAATGCTCACTATTTCAGCACGTGAGCTGCTTTGCATGATATCTGTTCGAAAATAAAGTCCAATTCTCAAACACAAGTTTTTTGTACTTTACAAACAATAATACGCGACCAGCTCTGCACGACCTCTCACTTAGCTGGGTGGCCCGTCGCTAGCAACATGAAAAGCTATATACCGCGTTGAAATATTACATTTCACTCTTTTTCTCCCACTAATTTGCTCGTGTAACATCATGTTCGCGATCAAAACAAATACGTTACTGTTGTCCCGCTATAATAGACCAATCCCGGACTTTCCCGGTTAACTGATGGTTTGGAGAAGTGGTGGGGATCTTGTATCAAACAATGCGGTGGTTGATCTATGGCTGTCAAGAAAGGAATACGTCGTCCATAAAGTAACGCATAAAATTATTATTTGCTAGATTAACAATTATATCAGGAATTCGCGAAACACGTCCATTTTTAATTTTAATTTACTTTAAACAGAGTGAACGACCTTCGTGTGATGAGGTCATCACTTTTTTTTCAAATGGTTATTCCTTTTTTTCCAATTTTCGGATTGCCCTTGCTAATCTGATTGAAAAAATGTATAATACGTTGCTTCAGTGTAAATGAAGGTGAATAAAAAATAGGCGAAATAAACACATTAACTGAAACTACGTATTGTTATACAACTACTTTGATAAACTATTAAAAACATCCTGTATATTCCTCAACATTGTAACCAACAGCTTCTATGAGTGATCCAAGCCCGGGAACTATAAAAATATTTTTATTGCTTGACTGTATTTCTTACCATTTAAATCAGTTGATATTAAAAACTGTCAGAAACATTAAAGTTCGATTCTGTTTTGTTAACGCTTTAGAGAAGGTACGTTTACGTGAAAAGTATCCAAGCAATTAATCATTTACAGCCTTTTTACAAAACGGCTTTAACCGAAAATGATAGTATTGAAATGTAATTGAAGATTGGTATTGGCGATAATATGCGGACTAAACAAGTGATATGCTGATTATTCCATGGAATGCACCCAGATGGTGAACCTATTTCACAATCTACGGTTGGTAAAATAAAGCGGAAAAACAGTGAATTAGGACATGTGAGAGATGCAGGAAAGCAAGGTGGACTTAAGATTAATGAAATTATTCAATAAGACATATACAGTGCTATTCAAAAGTCCCCTCCCCCCTTCGTATCTTTTGAACGGCTACACTTACATTAATAAAATTTGGAGGCTGAAAATAAAGTGTTGTAAACTTCTCTACGAATGGTAACAGGTGACGTCATAGTAATAGATGACGTCACAGTGCCACTCTGGCCAATAGTTTTGAATAGGACCTTATGGCAAGTAATATCTCGTTCAAAGGCCATTGACATTGGCTATCTAGCCATATTAATTTTGTTTGGGTTTAAACTAATTTTGACGGATAAATTGAGTAAATAGCAAAATTATTATTTCACATTTGAATATTGGAGATTTTTCAGTCCGCCTCTGGTTAGTTGTCAAAAAAATTGACGTTTTTAATTTAATAGTATTTGTTGCTTTGCAAAGTTTTTCTAAATAGCTTTGATAATTAATTTTATTATTGTTTAACGAGACGTTTAAGAGTTATTATAGGCAAAATGGTACGTACTCAAACCGACAAAGTAGCAGCTATCTTGATAATTGGCGAATCTAGAAAGAATCTCCATGAAGCCGAACGTTTGTTTAATGAGAGATACCCAGATCGCCCTATCTCGAGAACTTATTTGAGGGAGCTTCTTTACAAGTTTGAAGCAACATGTAGTGTTCAAGATGCCAAACGATCTGGTCGACCAACATTTAATGATGATAAAAAAATTGATATGGTTGCTGAAATTAATGGTAGTAAAAATGGTAGTAAACGTACAAAGATGCGTCTATCTGTGAAGTGAGTGAAAATACAGTACAGAGAGTGTTGGCTAAAAATAAATTCCATCCAAACAAATTAAAAATGGTGCACCACCTTTCGGAAGACGACCCCGACAGAAGACTCGAGTTCTGTGAATGTATGACAAATAAAATTGATCAAAACCCACATTACACAAAAACAATTTGTTGGTGACGAAAGTACTTTTTGCCTCAATGGAAATGTGAATACACAAAATTTGAGGTATTGGAGTGACACAAATCATACCTTTCGTGAAGAACATACCCAATTTCCAGAAAAAGTCAATGTTTGGGTAGGTATTTTGGGAAACCACATAGTTGGTCCTGTCTTCCTAAATTCAAATTTAAGCGGTTAAGTGTATCTAGAGATGTTACAAAATGCAATTGAGCCGTTGATCCTTGAAATTCTGGAAGATAATCCAGATGAATTCAGCCATCTGGAAATAACATTTCAACAAGATGGTGCTCCTGCACATTATTATGTTGCAGTAAGACGTTACCTGGATGGAGAATATCGAGGTAGATGAGTCGGTCGGCGAGGTCCTATAGAATGGCCACCTCGGTCACCAGATCTGACAAGATTTTTTCCTATGGGGGTACTTGAAATCCAAGATTTTTGCTACGGCACCAGATAGCATTGGCATTTTGAAAGAAAGAATTATTGAAGAATGCAATGTAATTTCAGCTGACACATTCGAACGAGTACGACAAGAGTTTACTAATAGGATGTATTTCTGTCAGGAAGTAGACGGAGCACATTTCGAGCACTTGCTATAAGAATCCATTGTTGATATTTGATCAATTCAATTTAAAAAAATAGTTTCAATAATTTTGGTATTTATTTAATTTATCCGTCAAAATTAGTTTTTTTATTGGTGAACCATTTTACCTATTTAAAGCACGCCTCAGCGTGTTTAAATCGAACTTTTTAGCACGCGCGTGTTTTAAAGTTACCGTGGCAACATCAACAACTCGAGAAACGAAGTCTAAATCTATGGTCTAAATCATGTCTAAATGTCAATTTTTTTATTATTGATCTGACAGGAGTAGTTTGTAACGTCAAAACTTTTATTCGAACGATATTTAACAATGTCAAATTTATAAATTAAAATGGAAAGTGCCGTTGGTATTGTTTGAAATATTAATATTTCCATTTTTCAAATCTTAGGAAATGGTATTTAAATTAATACTATTGACATTCACAGAACTCAATAAGGTTGAACTTCCATCAAAATACAGATTAGTTTATGTTTTTCTCATTTCCATGACAACGCAAGGTGTACATCATATACGTCACGAATTCAACCATTTGACATTTAGTTCTTATTTCCATCTATGATTTCTATTCCTTGTTGTTGTAGTAGACCAGTATTTATAATTTCAAAGTGCACCGTAAAGTATTCGTGGATAACTGGTCTTTGAAACACTTGCTCTATTTCGAGCACTCCGGCTTCGCCGTCGTGCTCAAAAAATCGCGCGTGTTTTAAAGACCTTAATATCCACTTATACTTTAATATACTATTAAACCCAAACAAAATAAATACTGGCCAATGTCAATGCCTTTCAAACGAGATATTACTTGCCTATGGTCCTATTTAAAATTATTGGCCAGAGTGGCACTGTGACGTCATCTATTACTATCACGTCATCTGTTACCATTCGTAGAATAGTTTACAACACTTTATTTCCACCCTCCAAATTTTATTAATGTAAGTGTAGCCGTTCAAAAGATACGAAGGGGGGAGGGGACTTTTGAATAGCACTGAATTTGTTGGCAGTAGAAAATCCACACTGTACAGTACGTCAAGGAAATAACAGACTGCAGCTCACTAACATACTAATAGTTTAAACTACACATATAATTACTGTTTTGAAAATAAATTGTTGTCATTGTGACATGTTAAAAATGTAATTCGAATCGTAAACAATCATTATGGCACACGACAAACATTCACAACTATTATATTTATCTAACTTTTCAATACTTTTTTATCGACTTAGTAATTTATTCATTATCAAAAAGCGACTGACATAAAGTATAATAATGTTACGTATCGTTTATCTTGATTTTTTATACATTTTATATGGACAATAAATAATTGTTATCGTATGCAGGCATGCTACCAATAATTTTAAAACCGTCAGCATTTCAACAACTTTTTTTTGAAGTTTTAAATATTACCTATCAGCACAAACGGATTGATAAATGGAACGAGAGCATACAATGTATTTTCCAATGAGCTGGAATTGAATAATGACTGAAAAATCCATGAAATTCCGCTCTATTACATTGGTACGAAACTAAATATTAATTACCTTATGAAATATTTGTCTACTTCTATTGCAATGCGTCCGTTCAAAAAAAACTTTTTTATATTCAAACGTATGTACTTGGCAATTATATTCTTCCGAATATTAGACAATTCCAGCTCACATTCACGTATTTGTTGGAGTCTCCAACCAACCAGTTTTAACTCCTTTTTTATATCGACAATAAAATAACTTGAGAAGTGACGGATGACTGCGAAAAAAAATCCACACTTGCAAGGTGGGAATGGAAGATGCTCTTCAGATTTGTTATTGGGGTAATTGCAGGAAAAGTCAGTTGGAAATGAGTCTTCGATCGATGAGGAACTAGGTATTGATGTGGGGAAAGTAAATTTTCAAAAACTTCTTAGTTTCCACAAAACAAGCGAACTCATCGGTTGAGTTGCAGGGGGAAACTTCCAAAGTACCAGCTGGTAATCTTTGACGTTGGTATCAGTTCCCTAACCTAACCTAACCATGTGACGCATCGACCGTCTTTTAATTTCAGTTCCTAAATTATTGTGGACGTACTTAAGAAAAGTTCATATGCCGTCCGCCCAAACAGTGTGTCGAAAAACTATCCCCTCAAACACAAAATACAAATAGTAATTGTGATTTTAGGTCTCTATATTAGTCCAGGCAAATAATACTTTTACAAAGAGAAAATTGTTAACAGGATGAGAACAGTTGGGAATGGTAAATAGGCGTATGTGAAAAAAATAAATGCGTGAGCAGGAGTGTTTCCTGATATATTTGGGGGGTGAAAAGGGGTGAAATTTTGGATTATTGCGATTTCCGGCGAAAGTTGACGTCGGAAAGAAAAGTGTACCACAGAAAAGTTATAGATCATAAAAAGGTCTACAACTTTTGTGGAATTGATTTTATCATATAACCACAAAATCTCCTAGAAAAATTCGAAAAACCGCTTTGAACGTTTTTTATTTTTTATATACACAATAATAATTTTACTTTAACTAAACTTGGTGAATGAATTTTTTCGTCTTGAGTTTTACTTTCTTGTGAAATAATGAAATATTACAGTCTCCATTTAGAAACATGCTCAAAAATTGGAAAAATCAAAAAATGAATTCTGCAACCATCTTTTTTTTACTGATTGTTAATAATTTGTTTAAATTTTCAAATGATTCTTAAAACCCAATTGCACTATTCAATTACAGGAAAAAAAACAAAAGATCCTTAGGGCGAGTTGTACCAAACTCCTAAACTCGGTTTAATGATGACTGATGTTTATACTGATGTAATTGTTGATAATAAATACATCAATCAGCCACAGTCTAAACATCAGTTATCATTGAACCGAGTTTAAGTGTTTGATACAACTCGCCCTTAGTGTTATTATTTGATGCAAACCTTTATCATACTCTTACCTTAACAATTAGTGAATTAATGAAACTACATCAATCGAGGTTTTTAAATATGTTTGTAAATTGATCATCTATTTCTTCGATATTGCTTCTATTTGTAATTTCATTATCTTCTTCTTCTTCTTCAATATCGCTCAGATAACCTGAGGATTCTTCTGATAATTGATTTTCAGTGATTAAGCAAAGACCCGGCTGCTCCTTTTTAGCAGAATCATCTCCAGATTCATCGAAATCTTCTGAAATTTTCTCAACATTCAAACAATTGTCTGAACAACGACATTTTGTACATAAATCAGTACATCGGAGCCCGTGCATACGACAACCACATCTGTTTCCTTCACAGCTACAAGAAATTATTTTTAATAATTTGTCAGGTATGACAGAATCTTGAGTGAAACGCGCCGACGTGGCATGAGAATTTTCGAACTGAATCCAGTGGTATAGTCATATTTGAGGAAAAGAAGTGCCTAATGTACTTTTGTCTTTTTTGGCAAAGAAAAATTAACATAGAGGGCCTTGAAAATAGTAATTGAGCTATGAAAATTTGTGCCAAAATAGTTTTTTTGATTCTGAACTTAACAAAAAAAATTGAAACAAAATCGGTTGAAAAATGCGGATTTCACGGGGGTGTTTCCAAACAAAATGGATTACACTGTATGAAAGTAGTTTGAATTAAGACATCGAAAATTCCCAACTTAACTATCATACGAGTATATATATATTTTTTTTTCTTGCATGTCGTACCAACTACTTCTGTAAGTGCAGATTCCTATGGGAATATTTCGAAATTATTATTCCAAAAACCACTTACTATAGAGTAGGAATATTCGAACAAATCAAATTGTTTTAAAGAAAAAATGATAACCACCGACAAAATCTTGACAGAGGTAAGTGAGCTCGAAAGGAAGACCCGTCGCTCTGTTATTTATGTTGAAGGCTATGAGAAATGAAAGAGAAAATAAGTTTTATGTATGAACGTCATAATTTACAGGAGTCGAGAGAAAAAGGCATTGTCGGCTTTACGGAATGACTTTCAGCTTGGAAGGCTTTTCCTGGTAGCTTTCACACGACTCTCAAGCAGAGCCGTATTTTAATTTATTTATTGTACAAAAAATCAATTTTAGTCAACCACATTTACTTGACATCTTCAGCAGAGTTTCTTGAAATAGATTCAATTGTTATAATAGGTTTTATTGATATTAAACACAAT
>CAJUYG010000183.1:242168-274610 GCA_910591675.1 Galerucella calmariensis
ATATTGATACCTACGGATATTCCCATTACAATGAACTTTAAATCATCGAAAAATATTGATTTTTGGCCGAGTTATGGAAGTATTTGTCCGCAGGTTTACAAGTTAATATTATAGACGGTAGCATTTATAGAGGTAGTGCAGCTTGCGTAAGCGAGGGGACGTTTGTTTGGATGCGATTATCTCGAAAACTATTGGGCCCTTAGCTAAGGGGCAATCTTGGAGAACTTTTTCTCCCTTTGAAGTACCTGTCAAGACCTACAAATCAAGCCAAAAAAAATTATTGGACAAATATATTGATAGGTTTGCCTATTTTCAGGTCTTCAGTTACTGGACTAGTATTAGTTATTATAATCAGGAACAAGTCCCATAATATTTCAAATGTTGCGAAGCTACAGCTTACTACTCTGGAATTTGAGAACTCCGTTTTCAAACCATTGTGAATGAATCCACGAAAATAACTTTTGGGCTGAGATTTGAACCTAAAGTGAGACATTTGCTTCGTACCATTCCAAAAAGATTTTTGTGAGAGCACTCCTTATTCGCCATTATCTAATAGTGTCTTCGGCAGTTATCGTTTTCAATTGGTCAGTATTTTCCCTTAAAGCTTAATGTATTATTTCAAAAGGCTTCTAACCTAAGTCATTGTTCGCTTTTTGTTTGAAAAATAGCACTAATTATTTGCTTTGATATATTTTTCAAGGGTATGGTCTATTTCACTACGCATGATCAAATTTTCTGAGCCCACAATATAGATTTCAGCCTTTTGGAGCGATCCGAACATCGCCAACACATTTCACAACTTTTTAGTTCTAAATGTTTGATAAATTTAACAGAATCTTCTATTAACACTTGTTTTCCACGTTCACTGAAACTTACAAAGCTTTCCATAATGTCTTATTATTATTTCAGAATACAGGCAACTAAATCTTTCGCCAGGAATTCTAATCCCCCGCTTTGTGAATAATTTGGTTCTGTCAATGTAGGCGAGCGGTGCACCCCTAAAAAGATGCACAAAAAAACGAGTTGACCGACCACTACAAAACGCAAGGAAAAATAGTTATTTCCCTAACTAGTGCGGAAAGTGATACTTTCCCGCACGCGACTGCAGTTGACCCGAACGACGCGAAGCGGAGTTCGGGCAAGCGGTCAAGGGCGGGAAAGACACTTTACACATGAGTTAGGAACATTATTTTTTCTACGACCGTATATACTAAAAAGTATACCAACCAATTTTTCAAAAGTTATCATATTTCAACATATATATACAAAACTTTAACCAAAAACTATCATTATTTTTATAAATATTAATATTAGAATCACAATTTGTTGCATTCTGTGAATTACTTAAAATTGCCGGTCCAGTGGAGTTATTTGGTGTTAACTGGTGAGTAGATGACGTTGATGAGGATGGCATCGGTTGAAGGTCACATAAAGATATGACGATGAAGGTGACGGCAACGGTTTTAAGTCATTTGTAGATGAAAGAATTTTTTCTGATATATTTTTCTTATATAAAAAAGGGATGGTTTGGTAGTTGATTTATGACACCACTTGAAGAATGTACAGAGTTATATCAAAAAATCTTCATTATTTTATATTTTCCAAAAAAATTAAAAATTTAAAATGCAACAAAAAGCTAGAAAAGATGTAGATTTTATTTGATGGACTATTTATTCACCTAGTGTAACAATAGTTATAACTTCCGAAGTAAAAAACTATCTAATAAGGTCAAAATTTGCATAATTTCCCGCACTAGTGCGGGAAAGTGACACTTTCAAAGCTAAAATACGTGCGGGAAAGTGGGTTAAACCGCACGGTCGTAGAAAAACCATTTTTTGGGATTGATTAATTATATTATTAGGAACAAAAAACCTCAATAACACTTTTTTGTCCCGATGGTCAGTCATTTGTTATTAACCAAAAACTTGCAAAATTACGGAAAATGAAAAAATCGTTACGCTAATCATTTCTTAAGGTGAAATGGATAAAAATAAATACTTTTTGACTCTTGATATTTTTTCGACAAATGCTTTGTTTTTAAGTTATCGGCAATTCAAAGTCAAAAATCGACCGAAAAATGAATTTTTCGAAAAAAAATTTCTCGGCTTCTACCACGGCTCTTTCAAATTTTCAAAATGCAAATTACTCGTGAAAACATATACTATTAGATGGTATTTTTTATTTTCTTTCATTTACCTTGTCGACTTCGTCATACCAAATTCGCGAAATTTACGGATTCCAAGGCGGATCTGCCGTGACGGAGTGGGTAACGTGTACTGATTTGCGGAACTATTTTTTGATTAATAATGTTAATTATAATACGTTTTTTTTGCTATCGTTAATGTTTTATTAATTTCTGCTACAAAATATGTGTTATAAAAATTAATAAGTTATGAATGTTAAATTAAAATGAGACTTATTTCAAAATAAACAAACTGATTTATTTACATAAGATTTATAAACATCTGTTTCAAAGAGTTACATATAGTCTTCAGCCTCTTTTTCATCGTTTGAGTCTATATGAACGTTTGAAGTGTTTTGATTATTGCGCAAATTGTAGAACACGCACATAGCTCGCAGCATGGAAAACCTTGAGATAAACAAGAACATCTTTCGTCATCTTTGCACGGTGACTTTCCACTACAATTACAAATGAATTTTTGTAACAATTCCATGGCTGTATCTCCTTCAAAATAATTGACTAACAATAAGTTATATTTTATCCATCCATATTGAGTTGGAACAAATGACATGACTAGATCTTGCTTGAGACCATTCGTTTACTTACCATTTTACACGCAAAATATGCTGTACCAACGCGGGCTCTGACGGAGGCAGTTTATCTACCGCAATATTTTTAATGCAAGCCATCCTATACCTTAAAGTATTTATTGATAAATTTTCCTATTCAAAAACTTTTTTTTAAGTTTGCTAGGAGTGTAAATGAAGCTCAGCCATTTCGTGACTGCATACAATGCTTTGTCTAAAGGTAGATAAACTATATTAATTAAGTCATCAAGGTAAATGAATGTAGCAAGAAAATAAAAAATACCATCTGATAGTATATGTTTTCACGAGTAATTTGCATTTTGAAAATTTGAAAAGGCTGTGGTAGAAGCCAAGAAATTTTTTTTCGAAAAATCCATTTTTCGGTCGATTTTTGACTTTGAATTGCCGATAACTTGAAAACAAAGCATTTTTCGAAAAAATATCAAGATTCAAAAAGTGTTTATTTTCATCCATTTTACCTTAAGAAATGATTAGCGTAACGATTTTTTTTTATTTTCCGTAATTTTGTAAGTTTTTGGTTAATATTAAATGACTGACCATCGGGACAAAAAAGTGTTAAGGTTTTTTGTTCCTAATAATATAATTAATCGATCCCAATTGGTTTTTTCCTTGCGTTTTGTAGTGGTCGGTTAACTCGTTTTCTCGTGCATCCTTTAAGGGGTGCACCGCTCGCCTATTAGAGCACTGTCATTTGCATGGATACAAAACTGATAGTACCTGGGACGAGTTCAGGGCTACCCAAATGGGAAAACTAAAAACAAGAAGGTGAAATGAACACTAATAAGTGGTACCACTGACTCAAAGCCATTTCCAATCTGTTAATTAGTTTGTGAGCTGGAATGTTGGAATATATATATATATATATATATATAAATATATACGGGGTGGCGCATTAGAAACAGCCAAATATTGTTGGCAGGGGAGTTCATGGAGACCGGAAACGCTCCACACAGAAAATATGAAAGACAACATCCTGCTACTAACGAGGCCATATAGGCTGCACTTTTGGAACATGTTGCATTGGATCCCTCTTCAAACCCGAGACAAACAGCAGCAGCTACAGGAATTTCACGTAGAAGCATTCAAAGGGTCTTGAAATAGCATAAATTCCATCCCTATAAGATTCATCTCGTGCAAGAGCTCTACGAAGACGATCCAGATCGCGGTATTCAATTTTGTGAGGAGATGACTAGAAGACAAGTGGACAACCCCCACTTTTTATATTTGATATGCTTTTCTGACAAATACACGTTTTTTCTTAATGGTCACGTGAACAAACATAATTGCAGATACTGGAGTGATGCAAATCCTGCAATTATGAGAGAACAACATACCCAGGCACCACAAAAATTGAATGTGTGGGCTGGGGTTTTTGGAAATAATTTTGTTAGTTCGTTCTTCCTACCTCATAACTTGATAGGTGAATCTTATCTTAATTTGCTCGAAGATCTTATCTACCCTCAAATTGTGGGTATGATGGAAAACGATGAATGGATCCCAAAAAATGATTTTTTTTCAACAGGATTGCGCTCCACCACACCATGCAGCTCCTGTACGTGACTTTTTAGATCAACATTCTCCCGCACAGTGGATTAGCGGAAGAGGTTCCATTGAATGGCCCCCAAGATCGTCTGATCTATCACCGTTGGACTTTTTCTCGTAAGGTTATTTGAAAAGTGTTGTTTACAAAACGCAACCAAACTCTTTGGCAGATCTTCGCCACCGGATAACTGTGGCATGTATGGTGAAATAACTCTTGTTATGCTACATAATATTCGAAGCAGTGTTGAACAAAGGTTGTATTACTGTTTGGAAGTTAACGGATCACAATTTGAACACTTACTTCCCCTCCAACAATATTTGAGTGGTGTACTGCTTCTAATGCGCCACTCTGTATATAATGCCTCCAATAGTTGACAATCAAATTTGGGATATGCTAAAACAAACCTATTATTGCCACTCAAATTTGGTCTAGAAATATACCTCGCAATCAGAATAGTTTGACATGTTTCAATATTATGATTATAGCGTAACACGAAGGTGCGGGTTTGATGCTGTTTAATATAAACACGCATCATGGTGTTATTTCAAATTTCTCATGTAATGAATATTATAAAATGTAACAAAAATAGACCAGTACTAGACGTGTGTAAACATAGTAATATATTTAAATATCTAAAGCAAACTACATTTTATAGGTGTATTTCATCACGCAAGTGTTATCATTTGACGTGTTTTAGTTGCACTTCCTATAATTACTTCATAATATACTATAACATTAATTAACTCCAAAACACAACAACGGCATTAAAATTAACAATAAATAACCGAGCTTGTTTGGTTTATCACATCAAAGTTTATAATTTATATATACCAATCGCGTGACTGGAACAAATATAACATTGTGGAAAATTTCGTGTGGTGTGTGGGAAAACTTTTCCAGAATTACTGTTTTTAAAATTCCGAGCCTAAAAGGAAATTATTAATTTATTAATTAATTGCCACGGTATGCTACACTCACAGAATTAACTCAATTCCTGAGGGCTCGATGAAAAACAAATGAACGAAAAAAACCATTTCACACACATGGCGGCAAATGGTGCACGATTTGACTTCGTATTTGCGGAATATTAAAACTGTACTAGTTAATGTCGTAGTCTACTCCACTGCTGTAATGTTGAATGTTTTTTTCAAATGAATTCTCGAACAATAACTTGATTATTCCCGAATTACCTGGTTTATTGAGGAATTTCATTGTTTTGATGTTTTTTTACCTACTGGGTGGGGCACTATGAACGAACTATTCTCTGGCGTCCTAACGGCAAATATAATTAGAAAAAATAAGATGTAGAATTAAGTAGATTACTTGGGACTATGATTTAAAAATATTTTGGAATATACAGGGTGCTCCAAAAAAGGGTGCCGTATGCAAAGTTAAGTTCCTTTAAACGGAACACCCTGTATTTTATCACATTTTTGAATTGTACTATTGAAAATAATGTAAGTTCATCAACATTTCCCTATACCTATCTAGTTCAGTTTCCAGGATAAATCGATTTTACATAATTTGTAGACCCTCCGAAAAAATACAATAACTTCAAAATAAAAACGAATAACCACATTTGCTTTACACCATCTCACTAGAAGCTTTTAACACTCTGTTTCCAGAGTCAGTAAGTGCTTTGTTGTATGATTTATTATTGATAAATTAAAGGTTTATTGAATCAGAATTTTATTAAGGGAACTCAATCATTAACTTTGCAATAAGATTAGTAAAAAAACTCAATGCTAACTGGAAGAAAATTTCGTAAATTTTTCACGTATAACAAACTACCCGAACTTTTAGATGACGTTCCACTAGCTACAGGACAAAAAATGTGGCTGCAGTTGGATGGTGCGTCTGTTGATTACAGTGTAATTGTCCGGCGTTACCTGAACAATATTTTTCCACAAAAATGGATTGGGCGAGGGGGTCCTTATCTTTGGCCGGCAAGGTTCCCATGCTTGACTCCATTAGACTATTTTATTTGGGGTTACATAAAAAGTATTGTCTACAATACAGAGCCAACCACTCCTGGTCCAGTATTCTTGAATAAGTGAAGTGAATACTGATGTGTACGTG
Organism: Galerucella calmariensis; assembly: GCA_910591675.1. Lineage (NCBI taxonomy): Eukaryota > Metazoa > Arthropoda > Insecta > Coleoptera > Chrysomelidae > Galerucella > Galerucella calmariensis. The sequence continues at coordinate 248,581 of CAJUYG010000183.1, forward strand.
TGATGTGAACGGTCTCTTCATGTTTTGACAAAAAAAAACGTATTCTCCAGCAATCAGTGTCCTCCACCGATGAGAGTAAAATTTACCGTATTTCGACAGTTTACCGAGCAAACGCCGAATGCTACTTTTGAAAAAAGGAGAAATTACCTAACCCCAAAAAAATAAGATCGTTTTTGTCACATTATAATCCACATGCGCATGTTTCACCAGTTCCTTTCACATCACACATCGCTTGCTGTTCATAAAGTGAAGAGTGATGTGAAAGATCGTTCATCAGTTCGTGAATCGTGGTCCTGAGAACATGAAGGATATGATAGGGAGAGCGTTTCAAACAGTAACACCAGAAATGTTAAAGAAAGTGAAAAATAACTTTTTTTAAAAAGGGTTCAAATTTGTATCCAACAGAATGGGTGTCCCTTTGAACACCTTCTTTGAATTATTTGTACCTAGTTATTTTTTTATAATTTTGAAGCTTATTGTATCTGTATGCCCAAAAATAGTGTACTTACCCTTGATAAAATTCTGATTTAAGAGACCATCAATTTATCAATAATAAATCATATAACAAATTTTGAATTTTTAAAACCTTTCCATCGGAGTATTATGTCATAGGTAACTAGATGTCAGCAAATAATTGAATATTAAAAAACAAATTTGAAATTTCTCGAGAACTATCAGAGTTAGATATAGGCAACCCTAATACCAACTGAAAATTTATGAATTCCCACGTTTAACAAACCCAACAGATACAGGGTGTTCCATTTAAATTAAGCCAGAAATTTATGTATTAAATGGTTAGTGTTGTACGGTCATATTAAAAACACCATGTATATGATATCATACCAGTAAATATTGGAAACAGAGTGTTAAAAGCTTCTCGTGAGATGGTGTAAAGCAAATGTGGTTATTCGTGTTTATGTTGAAGTTATTGTATTTTTTTTGGAGAGTCTACAAATTATGTAAAATCGATTCATCCTGGACACTGAACTAGATAGGTATAGGGAAATGTTGATGAACTTACATTATTTTTAATAGTGCGATTCAAAAATATGATAAAATACAGGGTGTTCCATTTAAAGGAGCCTAACTTTGATACGGCACGCTTTTTAAGAGCACCCTGTATATTCCAAAATATTTTTAAATTATAGTCCTAAGTAATCTACTTAATTCTACGTCTTACTTTTTCTAATCTTATTTGCCGTTAAGACGCCAGAGAATAGTTCGTTCATAGTGCCCCACCCTGTATAACTTGATATTCTTCAGCCTCAAAACATCAACCGAAATACTGAATTGAAATAAATTTTCATATCATACCAGTGATCCATAGTAAAATTGAGATATATCAGCAACTAACGTATTATTTAAATAACAAATTTCAACTATAATAAACTACTACACAGTTCCTTACTCTCAATAGTTTGGAAGATACCAGAAAAAGAACGGAAAGCTCTTCATTCGTATATTATGTGAAGACCAAAGATTTGAATTTCGCGGTAAAACTGTAGTATTGATTTTTAGTATTCTTGTTGTCTTTTCCACCGAAAATCCACTTTTGCGAAAAAATTACTAAAATCAATATTTGAGAAACTATTAAATATCCGCAGGGTTAAAGCCACGTAAAGTTTGCGAGCTGTCTTGCGCAGAAATCAATTATCTATGTCATCTCTTAGAGTTAGTTCGAAACTTCATGGATGCTACGTCACAGATGATATGCAAATGACTAAAATCGGTAGAACGCGGCAAAACCGCATGTATAGCAGTAAAGTTAAAAACATCATGATTTGAAGTTGAGTTGTTGAGTTAACTTTACTGCTATTCATGCGGTTTTGCCGCGTTCTACCGATTCTGGTCGTTTACACATCTGTGACTTAGCACCCATGAGGTTTTAAACTAACTCTAACTACAATTTCATGCCCTTGGCGCTACGAACGATGTTTCATGCCGAAAGCTGATCTATTATTGACATTTGAGGCTGCAATTATTAAATATTGAATACTTTTATTTTTTTTTAATGTCTTGATATCTTGAGAAGCTCAAAATAATTCCCCAATATGTTTTATTTAAACTATACATTCCCAATATTCTAGGTTTGTGTTAACCTACAAATTGTGAAAACGTCACGCTACTGATTTGAAGTCCAATTCAACAATATGGTGCTGGTTTTGACCAGAAATTCACACATACGACTGCATCTTCACGTGGGTTCTTCTTAGTTCAAGTGGAGTCTATCTACAGTCCGTTCGTTCTCACGAAAAGCCGCACGAAGTGAAACCACGTGAATATTTAATGACCTAGGCAAGTGGATAAGGTTTAACGGGGCGTATTCTGTTCCCCTACATTCCAATGCAACATAGAATAAAATATATCACGCGTGATCTTCGTTTCCATGTTTTTCTTGGAACTAAGCAGATACGTATCATATTTTTTTCTTCCACATTTCATGTTAATCCTCTCCTGAATCACTAGTCAATAAATTAAAAGTAAGTGCTAGCCGCAGTAGTGGATCTGTTACTTTTCTGCATAGTTAAACCAAGAACTATTTTTGGTGACCACCATCAACAGAAATCATTCCTATTTTCCTCACAATATACAGCATTTTCTCATTTCATTATTTCGCTTTCAAGCTTCAGTTGTTGTTGATTACAAATAAATTACAATTTCGTAATGGACTTTTTAAACTGTATTCTAAGAAGGATAAATACACAAAAGTGCGCGTTAAACTTCCAAAATAAATAAACTTCCTGTTTTAGGTTTCAAAGCGTGATTTTATGTCGTACACTCCAAATAGTTGGAGGAGTTTGCTTATAACTTTTGAAGAAGATGGAGCTAAATTGAGTCGTGTTAATGAGTAACAAAAATAAATGAATTTGTTCGCTCGTTCCTTTGCGGAAATAAAATCACACAATCTCGACTGATAGCACCCGAATATACGCAACACATTTGCATAGCTTACTGACAGTCTACGAAATAAATTAAGTATACGCCGCATGTCAAATTAATAGTATATTATCCAACAAGGATATAATGATCGCTATTATTCACGAACGAGCGTTTATGTCGCGAGCATCTGGATCACCACTCACCCAAGTGAATATTAGCCATTATATGCGAATAGAATCCTATACCCTGTGAGCTTATCGATCTACTTATGGAAACCCTGTCACATTGCAAACCCACATCTCTTCATCAATAAATAATCTTGCTCTTCACTACTGGATACAGTATTAATAGACCTTCCACATAAGGTATTACAGGACCCACAAAAAATATTAACAATTTGGTACCATATGACCATATCAAAAAAGCTGTCAGCACCATGTTCGCATATTATTTAGAAAGTCAGCTTTAAAAATTAGAAATTGAACCATTTTGGCATTTTTTTAGAAGTAAATTTCTTACATGACAATGAATTTGCATTTAGAACGAAAATTCCAATTAATATTGCACATTATTAGAGTTTTAACAAAAACCATCTCAATATTATTCAATCAGCCATTTGGGATTTCAAACTATTTTTTGAGTATAAAACCATATCTGGAAAAGAACGTATGTGATACCATTACCTATGATATTTAATCCCACTGAATGTCGTCATCTAAGAAGCATTAGTATTCTTCCTACATTTCCCAAAATATTGGAAAAGATATTAGAAAAACAGGACACATCTTAACACTTCAAATTAACTGCCAATAAAGCAATCTGGTTTAGAAGTAGCTACAGCTGCGCCACGGCACTGAGCTGTTACTCACTATATTGTTGACTCTCTGGATAGTAATAAACTTTGCGTTCTAATACTGCTCGATTACTCACGTGCATTTGACAATCTAAACCATCACATTCTTATTGCAATGTTACATTATCTGGGATTTAACGTTTCAGCTATTAAAGTAATGAAGTCCTTTCTTGTTATATGGAAAACAATAAATAATTTATTATTGTTCATTATTATCTATGTGATGTTGAAGATATTTATTTTGTTCATTTTCCAATTTTGTACCTCACAACAGTGATGTAAGAATAGAACTATCTTCGTAATTTTGGTGAGAAGTTAAACTGTTCGCAACACAGAAAACAATAAATTTGTTCCATAATTTCGCCCTGCCCCTTTGGGATTTTTAGCTCCTGAGGAACATCTGAGGCACCAGAAGTTCCTTCAGACCTATTTTCTAACGGAATTTCGGGATATCCGCAGACTTTGGTTTGGGTGAATATCTCATTTTTATCCAGTAGTCCTTTTGGTGTCCTATTGCTATGCAATCCGCAAGGACATCTCCTAAAATTCTTAGTGCAGTTTTACTCTGGTCTGGACATTTAACTATTCTCATTTGGTCTAAGTCTCCCAGGAATACCTTTCATCATTTGAAGCAACACTACTTAGAGCTTTTCAATGGACAGATCTGATCTTTTCGGCGTTACGCTGATAACGCAAAAGGGGTTGAGCCCCTCAAAATGCTGTTCCAGCCTCTTTCCAAGTTTTAGCATATGATGATTCAGATGACAGTGGCCTGTTGAAAGGCCTGTTAGACAACGTAGGTCATGCTATGGTCTAACATTTGCTTGGAGACATACTTCGAAGGATGTATAAAAGCCTTTGAATGAACCAATTCTGGTGAATTATGCCAGAAGTCTAAAGCTCTTCTTGCTGTCCAGGTATTTAGTGTTTGTTTGGGCAAAACTTATTGCGATGCCAATTGTAGGTTCTGGTCCGATAGAAACACGTGCGGCACCCTCCAGTGCAAGAAAGTCTGCCTTCTCGTTTCCTTCCATGCCAGAATGGCCAGGGATCCAGACCAGCAATACTTCATTCAGTTCTCCTATTGAGGAGAGTCTTTTTTGGCAGTCTTAAACCAATTTCGACGTTACACGGCGAGAGCTATGTGGTTTTAAAGCCGCTTGGCTGTCCGAGAAAAATTAATTGTTCTATGTATGAGATTGGCTTGCTCCACTCTCTCCACACATGAAACAATGGCGTAAATTTCCGACTAAAATACGGTTGCATAGGATCCTAGTCAGGTTGAAATTTCTGCCCTAGGTCTGCGCCCGTATACACCTGCACCAGAGCCCGAGGGTGTTTTTGAGCCGTTTGTGTACCAACAGCTGTCTGCTCTTGATAGTTCATCCTTACGGATGACCCATTCATCTCTATTCGGAATTGACTGTGTAAGGCAGGTCGTAGTTTACTGTTGGAGGCATTATCTTAGAGGTCATTTCCAGAATACTGTGACTTTCACTGTCCGCTAGTATTCTGCTTCGCTCTGCATAAACCTGATTTGTGCATTTGAAAATATGTACAATTCTGTATGCTCTCCATCTAGCCTCTCTTTCCAAAAATATATGGAGAGAAGGTAGGTCCAGAAGGATTTCCATGGCTGCTGACGGTGTGGAGTGGAGCAGTGGAGTGTGGAGCAGTAATTGCCAGACAAGCCTGTCTCTGTAAACCAGAGAGCTTTGCTTGGGCCGTTTGCTGTAAAGTTTTCGGCCACCAGGCAATAGCTCCATATGTGATTATTGGTCTAACGATCATCACATATATCCAATAGATTTGTTTGGGTCCCCAGCCCCAAGATTTTCCACAGATCCTGTGACATGTCCATAAAGATAGTCTGTCCTTATGGATAACTTTTTCCAAGTGAGCGTTCCAAATAAGTTTATTATCTAGGATAATCCCCAAATCTTTTACTTCCGCTGCAAATGGAATAACCTCACCATTGTAGGAATGTGGTGGAAGATCCTCCAACTTCCTTTTTCTAGTGAAGGGAACTATTACAGTTTTGCCAGGGTTAACAGACATCTGTTCCCTCTGACACCAACTGTTATATGCTACCCTTCCTGACTTGGTCCTTGCCAAGATGACAAGGTCGTAGGCATACGCTTGCAGTTCTACCCCTTCTCTTTCGAGATCGCTAAGCAAGTTATCCATCAAGAGAGACCACAGTAGGGGAGATAATACTCCGCCTTGTGGGCATCCCCTGGAAACCTTAAGCTGATGGTCTCGTCCTGAAGAGATGTAGTGGCTTTCCTATTTGTGAGCACGGCATATATCCAACCAGTAATGGTTGGTTTGATGCCCTTTTTAGTCAAAGCTGGACCGATGGAGGTCGGTAGTGCATGGAAAATGCTCCTACAATGTCAAGAAATATGGCCACCGCAATCTCCTTGTTGTTAAGGGATTGTGTGATTTTCTCAACAAGGTTGTGTAACGCTAAATCAGTTGATTTGTCAGTTTGATAAGTATATTGGTGGATGCTCAAGGGGGAAATATATAAAGCTACCCGTCTGATGTAGCAATCCTGTGCTTTTTCAATTCCTTCAAAAAGGAACGATGTAAGGCTAATTGGTCTGACCGATTTAGGGTGTTGGTTTGTGCGGCCCACTTTCGGTATATATACCACCCTAGCCGCCAACCAACTGGGTGGTATGTAATTCCACGTCAGACTAGCTCTATAAAGTTTGGTTAACTATCTGACATGGAAATTATCTTTCACCTTTCATATCTTTTATCAATATTGAACAAAGTGAATATTCATAAAAGTCGACAGAAGCACGTTTGTCCTGGAAACGTATTTTCGACAACTCTTCCCACGAAACAACAATTTTTTAAAGGAACGTCAACAGAGGATGGCGTTGAAAAATGTATATTCGTCGGATTTCTAACCCTTGAACTGATAAAGGGAACAAAAAATCTCACTGCCCGAGCAAAACCTAATACAAAGAAAATAAGCTTGATCTGATTTGTTTGTGTCTTTTTAAAAACATCTTTCCTTGCAAGTATTTTTCCTTATAAACAAGGTAGCATTTTTCATTCGACGTTTCAAATAATGTATTACCTCCGATGGTGAAGTATGCTAAAAGCATCATTTCCGAGAACCATCAATTTTGTTACGGGAAGGACTAACATGAGCAAGTGGTCATAAAAGTCAATTGGGAATTCAATATAAGCGATACTCTATCTGGTGGCAGGAAAAGAATTAATTTTTTACACATTATTTTATAACCTTGACATACATTTGTATAATAATTACATTAACAATGCTTATAAAACTGGTAATATAATGAAAAAAAGGTAGAACGTGTCGCGGGACACACGGTAGGAACTTTAGTTCCTTTCAAGCAAAAGTTATGTAATACATCTGACGTTATAGATAAACAATTTGCATATTCTTTGGTGGTTGAGTAGTAAGCACACCAGACTCTCACGCGGTAGACCCGGGTTCGATTCCCCGCGACGAATTTTTTTTATTGTTAATTTTATTTTTAAATAATTATTCTGCTTGATATTAATAACGACAACAGGTAGACGTTTGAAATATTTAGCAGAATATTCATTATTATAGATAATGGTACGGTACCCTCCATGAGGGAATCCGACTGGCAACATCTACTTATAACAGCATCGTATATTTAAAAAAGGAAACCGTAGCATTATACAAATTGGACATTCGTTTACCACAAAATTAGTGGGAACATAAAATTGAATTGTTAAATTTTTAATTTGAAGTTATATTACAGTTTATAGAAATTTTTATTTTCTAGATTTTTTCCTAAGTGGGTCGTAGAAAAAATATGTTGCTCGACTCGTGTGGATTGTCCATATCGCACTTGAACGATTGAGCACTCCGCCTACGGCGTCGTGCTTCATCTTCGTCCTCGTGCGATATGGCCATCATATCCACACTAGTTGCACAAATTACAATTTCTTTCAAAATATGCCCTTTCACATTTAAAAACTACCTGCCAAATGTCAAATCAATTTATCAATCCATTTTAAAGTAATCGAATCGAATCGAATCGAAAATCATTATTACTTCGAAAAGTAGCTAGACCCCTTAATCGCGCAAAAAAAATATGGAAATAATAGTAAAAATTTATCCGAACAAATTCAAGTAGATCACTAGCACTGCGAATACCAGCTTTGCATAGAATTTCAATATAGCATCGGTGGTTCAGTGGTTAGAATGCTCGCATTGCACGCGGGCGGCCCGGGTTCGAATCCGGGTATGAGCATATTTATTATTATGAATCGCTGCGTCGTAAACGAGAGAGAGACTAAGGAGGCACAAGCACGCAAAAGCAAGGCACATAACGAAGCAATGTGACATAACGCAGCGTAACGTAACGCGTAACGGTCAGATCTTTTGCGTCGCGACCCCTGGTCGCTCAAACATAACCTGGCGTAAAGAACTAAAGTTCCAAAAACGAAAAAAAGCCAAAGGCAACGTCTTAACTACAATCAAACAATGGCCATGTTATGTAACTTTTCAAAATAATAGATAGATTTGTAGAGAAATCAGAATGTACACCACTCAGGAAAAAATTAAAATTTTATCGTGGTATTTTTCAGGTCACTCAATTAGGGAAATAGTGAATTTTGCCTTTTGAACGGGCTCAAAATTTGATAGAATTGAGGGCGGAAATTGTCCAAAATTGTGCAAACATTACACCAATTCAGATCAGAGATTAGTAATAACCATTGCATGAGAGTTGCATACACTATTTTTTTACGAAGAAATTTGATTTAAAAAAAATATATAAAAATAAATGTCCGGGACTTGAACCCGGAATGTACAGATCAAAAAAAACCTTATGGTCACTGCGCCACGGGACGAATCGATAGTATAAAGCGTATGAGTATGTTATGTATACAATATTAGTGATGAGTTATTGTAAGCAAAAATAATAGAATGAAATATGTATTTACCTTGGTCATCAAGAATTTTCGGTCTGGTGCTCGACATTCCTTTTAAAAACTAACGCAAGAGATTTAAACTGTCATAAAACACTGTCAAAAATTCTACAGAAAATATTGGTTCTGCTTACTTGGATTTGAAAATCTAGATTTCTATTCGTCAATTTTTCAGTTTTATAATGAAAACCAGTGTTATAATGAGTATCATTATGAAACTGAAAATTGGCATTTAATTAACAACTTAAAGTATAGGAGTTGAAAAACAATATTATCTCTGTTCAATAGATTCTGTTTTTGTTTGGCTCAACATGGATGACCTTTAGAACTTATTATTCATAAATTTTTCAGTTTTAGTATTTTAATTTCATTTTCGGAATTTATTTTTAGAATCTTTTTTGTTTTATCCAGGAATTCATTTTTATTTTGGATGACGCTATGGCCAAAAGAAATCAAAACATGCCATCTTAACTCGAAACATCAATTGTTAAAGATAATTTAACAATTAATTTTTCAATTTGAACAACATAAAAAGTAAGCATATTGTTTCAATATGTAGCGACGGTTACTACTGGTGTCAAAAGACACTTGAATACTAATTCGCACGCACAGACGCACATAACTGTCAAATATTGGGACGGGAAGAGGCGGGGTTTCCTAGAGTGGTTCTGAATCCAGCCGTTCAGCTGAATACTTGATAATCATTGAAGTAAATTTATAGAAACTTTTTGTTGGTGGACTTATTATATCGGATTGAATCCCTATGTTCCGTTTATCATTGCATGTATCTGTATATTAGAGTGATTGAAAAAATAGTGATATTGTGGTTAACTCGTTATTCAAATGTCACAAATGTTTTTTTAACTTCACAAACCAACAGTTTCGGTATAATATACAAAATTCTATCGAAATTTCGAAATATTGTACTTTGACCTCGAGTAACTTTCGAATCATGGGCGTACGACAAATTAATATTAGGCATCAATTTATTAACAAAAATTTCCATCTAGCGTGGGCTGACGATTTATTTTTAAAGATATCATGTGCGTACAATCAAATTTTATTGAGGTATTAGCAAATATTTCCATTTAGCATGGCCGTACGAAAATTAAAAAAAAAAAATTTACTAGCAAACATTATTGTCTAGTTATTTGTGTTTTCACTTCAGTCGGCAGTACCCAATACTGCAGGCTATTTTTTTCCTTGTCTATCATCTTCGTTCTATATTGCAATAGTGTCTCCAGCGATATTTTCACACTATATTCGCTTGCCTCTGATTAACTTTTATGTACACCCGTTAGTTTATTCTAAAATTTAGTTTCCCTATGATTATTATAGAAGTACATTACAAGTACATTGTAAATGGTTCATATTAAAAAATTGAATTTAGGAAGTAATTCAGGAAAATATATACGTAAAGTTGAATTCACATATTAAGTGAGAATTCAAATACGCTGCATTAGAATATTTTCACAAATAAACTGGTCTCCGAGACATTTTCCCGAGCTGAAGACGTAGAAATCAAATTTATTTTGCAGAAATATGTATGAGAGGCATTGGAATTTACAGCGTATATTTTTAATTTTCTTCGCTCTATTTCTTGAGCACAATATTCCTAGATCTGAAAAAAAACAGACGAATTATGCTTCCAGAGAGAAGCTATGCTGGATATTATTTTAACATTTTAGTGTTTCTTGTTGATTTATTCATACCAAAGAAGTGAAAAAAATATTGTCAGTAATGTTTTTTTTGTTTTTGCAGGCATGTACAAAAAATTTGAGTATCATGAGTGTTTTCCTATTTTATGTTCCCCAACAAACATCACTCTTGTATAAAATACACACGAAAAAGATAGAATGTGGGATGCAAAAGCAGGAAGGTAGTAATTATTGTGAATCTGGGAATGAATGTGGGAGTGAGTATACACATTGTGATTAACAGTCTTTATTAATGTTATAAATGAATCTAACTGTTTCTCATTAACACCACTATTTAATGGAAAAATCCAAGATAATTATTGATAATTACTTCTATACACTGTGTTATTTATAAGATGAGACATAGGGATTCCTGTACACACCTGTCAAACGCGAGCTAACTTATTTGCCAGAAAGCGTGAAAAAAAGGTAGAACGTGTCGCGGGACACACAGTAGGAACTTTAGTTCCTTTTAAGCAAAAATTATATAATACATCTGACGTTATTGATAAACGATTTGCATATTCTTTGGTGGTCGAGTAGTAAGTATACCAGACTCTCACGCGGTAGACCCGGGTTCGATTCCCCGTGAGGAAGATTTTTTCAATTGTTAGTTTTATTTTTAAATTATTATTCTGCTTGATATCAATAATGACAACAAGTAGACGTCTGAAATATTTAGCAGAATATTCATTATTATAGATAATGGTACGTTACCCTTCATGAGGAAGTCCGACTGGCAGCATCTACTTATAACAGCATCGTATATTTGAAAAGGGAAACCGTAGCATTATACAAATTGGACATTCAAGAACTGTGCGTTTACCTCAAAAAATTAGTGGAAACATAAAATTGAATTGTTAAATTTTCCATTTGAAGTTATATTACAGTTTATAGACATTTTTATTTTCTAGATTTTTTCTTAATTGAGTCATAGAAAAAATATGCTGTTAGACTCGTGTGGATTGTCCATATCGCACTTGAACTATTGAGCACTCCGCCTACGGCGTCGTGCTCAAACTTTGTCCTCGTGCGATATGGCTATCATATCCACACTAGTTGCACAAACTACTATTTCTATCAAAATATGCTTTTTTACATTTAAAAACAACCTGCCAAATGTCAAATCAATTTATCCATCCATTTTAAAGTTATCGAATTAAAACATTTAAGTTTTCAGAATTCCAACACCACCCTGTATTTCGAAAAGTAAATGTGCTAGACCCCTTAATCCTCATGTCATTTTGACAACCGATGCTGTAAATAAACAAAAAAGATCAATTGCGCAAAAAAATTATGGGAATAATAGTAAAAATTCATCCGAACAAATTCACCAGCACTGCGAATACCAGCTTTGCATAGAACTCCAATATAGCGTCGGTGGTTCAGTGGTAGAATGCTCGCCTTTCACGCGAGCGGCCCGGGTTCGATTCCCGGCGGAAGCATATGAATTGCTGCTTCGTAAACAAGAGTGAGACTCAGGAGAGAGCACACGCACGCAAGCAAGGCACATAACGAAGCAACGTAACACAACGTAACGTAACATAACGTAACGGTCAGATCTTTTGCGTCGCGACCCCCGGTCGCTCAAACGGAGGAAGTGGAGTTGATTGGAAACTTGAAGTTTCATTCGAAATTGTAATATGTATATTTTCTCCTTTGAATATAAGTCCTTCAAATGATTTCCTCTGCTACATTCTATATCTCACTGACAATAACACTGACAATTTTCATCAACGCATACCTATAACTTGGAAAATTATATTTTTTCCTTCGTTCACTATAAATAAGAATTTTGAGAATAATAAGAAATAATTTGAGTTGAAAACAAGCCCCTTTATTCTCTACAAAGCTTCCTACAATCCTCACCAAGATATCAAACGACACTTCGTTCATAATAAATGATGTAATTTCCCTCTGCTTTTGATATTTTATCCTGCGGCTAACGTTGTTTTGCTTGTCGGTGGAAAAAATGTTGTTATGTTTCTCTTGGTATCATAAGTTAACACCTGTGATAATTTAATTCCCCAGGGGTAGCAATTGAAATATAATTTGTATAAACAGCGTTCAAAAATAAACTCTACAAGACTATCACTTGAATAAAGTATTATTACAGTTTCCTATAATACTGTCGTATTTAATAAAGCGCGTTACCAATATATATCGCAGAATAATAATTATTCTGTCGCTCTTATAAGTTTTGGAATAGTATATTAAATAACGTGTGCGGAAAGTGACATTTTTCACGCGGGTGGGAAATTTTGTAGCACGAGGCGTTCGCCGAGTGCGACAATCACACGAATGTGAAAAATCACTTTCGCACGAGTAATGTACAGTGTTTTTCCTTCGATCCCGTGATAATTTCACCAAATAATGTGTAATCAATATCTGACATATTGATAGACAAAATGTTACAATTAAAGTCAACATAAATGATTTCAAAATCAACAATAACTATCAATAGTGACAAAAATTCAAGTAGTTTAACTATATAATATAGATAGGTTATTACAATGATTAATTTGTTGAATAATTATTATAGAAATTGAATGTGAAATTGTTATTGTTCATCATACTCCATACATACTTATCATGAATACCTTTCAGGATTATTACATTTTCCTACTATCGTAACAGGTGATTTGGATTAGCTGGTACAACATAACTTCTGAAGAAGAGTACGCGGGATCCATCCTCGACCGCGCCCTAATTTTTTTTAATCAAGAGAATTACAAAAATTTCACTTTTCAAATAGATCGCTTCAAATTTAGATGTAAATCTAATTAAAAATTATATATTTGACAGCTTGTCAGTGATCAATCCTAATAAAAATTCATTTGACAGCTTTTTTTTCCGTACGCGTATGAATAAAGGCCACTTTTCATAGAACTAGACAGTACGGTATATGTCACTTTCCTATGAAATCGTAGGAAAAATTTTTTTCAAAGACGGTGACCGTTCAACTAAGAAGCTTCAATTACTTCCCGGGTTATAGGCACCGAAGAATATTGGATTACACTTCAAAGTTGAACGGGCTTGGCATATCTATAAGATATTTCATACCAATCATTCTGGTTTGCAATTAAAAGAGACAACATAACTTGAAGACTGGTTTCGGCGTATTTGCACCTCATCAGTACAAGGTATACGTTCTCCGTCCGCGAGCTCTGGAAGCCTAATTTACTGCTTCGATCCCACGAGTCTTGTTGTCAGATTTTCCGAATTTTGGTATGCAGTTGCGGATGAACATGTCGCTTAATCACAGACTGAAGAATACACCAAAGTCACAGCCAATACATGTCTTCCAGTAACGGAAGTGTGAAAGTTGTGACAATAGCGGCATCTTCACCTCCAACTGCAAACCAAAATTCGAAAAATCTGACAACAAGCCAGGTGGGTTTGGAACAATGGAGTAATATCACAGTTTCCTGTAATATTGTCGTATTTGATAGTTGAACGGTCACTGTCTTTGGAATAGTAGTTTGTGCAACTAGTGTGGATATGATGGCCACATCGTACGGAGACGAAGTTTGAGCATGACTCCGTAGACGGAGTGCTCAATCGTTCAAGTGCGATATGGACAATCCACACGAGTCGAACAGTATACTTTTTCCACGACAAGCTTAAGAAAACCTAGGAAAAAATTTTATTGAGTATAATATACCTAACTTTAAATTAAAATACGTACCGTACCATTATTTATAATAATGAATATTCTGCTAAATATTTCAAGCGCCTATACCTATTTTCGTTATTGATATCGAGCAGAATAATTATTTAGAAATCGAATTGAAATTAAAAAAAAAATTCCTCACGGGGAATCGAACACTGGTCCACCGCGTGAGAGTCTGGGATGCTACTACCGAGGAATATGCTAGCACCTATTAATAACGTCAAATGTAGTACAAAATTCCATAAATACTGACGTCTGTCAGGAGTCCCCTTTAATATCCATTTTATTCTGTTTGTAATTGTTATTTGTTGGTAATTTCTACGGATTACTTCACTTAGGCTCATTTTTGTAAATAAACATTCTTGATCCTGTGCTTCTAGGAGATACTTTTTTTGACACGTTACTTTGGAATTGAAAAACAGATGAGTTGACAGGTGGGTACTAAATACAAATGCTGATTAGTGGATTCCATATACATTCTAGGATGTAGGTATATGAAATCATATCCGTTCAGTTAACCGATATAGCCTACATTTCCAATCTGTAAACTGTGCAGAAAATGAATTATATACATGTGGGTGCAGGAAAATGGATAATGAACATGTGGGTGTAAAAAAAATATTCTCCAAAACTAACAAAGCATTAGAATAATCATTATTCCGCTATATTGTTAAATTTGGCTGTTCAATTATTGTCATTTTTAGTTTATTTTAGTGAATTTTTCCTATACTTGTCTGTTGCGATTTATATCAGGGCACATATGTGGCATGTTGTCGCATCAAAATGTTTTTTACATTAAAGATATTCAATTGCATCGAGAAAAAAAATTGGTTGGGTTTTTCTATTGGCCAAAGCTCAATTTTCCTTTCTGTCGGAGTTTCCATCTCTACACAGTTAGAAAATATTGGTTATTCTTTAGTTAACAACCAAAATATTCACTAGATATAAAATATATGGCAGAACAACGGTTTTCGGGTCAGCTAGCTTCTCTCTATACAAATAGTGAAGAATTTTCTATCCGAATACCCTCGAATTCTCGAGAAATGTTTGACAACGTTCACAGTTTTTCGAAATCCATTCAGTATTCTTAAGTTATTACTACTAACCAATGGTATTATAAATTATAAAACATATATTTAATGGGCCAATGAAAATACCATTATCAAAAATGAGAAAACATTTTTTCAGCAAACTCAATATTCGGTTACTATTAATGACCCCATTAACGTCAACAAATGATTCATCCCTACTAGTCGTTTTGAATTATCTCTTTCATTTTGGGAGGGTTACTTCCGAGAACAATATTTTTAAATGATGTCAAGTTATTTGGTCCGTATTTTAAAAATGTTCCCCACTTATACCACAACAAAAACTTCTTTAGTATAAATTTAACTTCCAGCTCACCAGTTTCCAACGAAAACAAAAAATTGCCTATGCAAATATAAATAAAGCGTAAAGTTCAATCTACCCCAGTGAATTCAACTGTGTTTGCTGACATTGATATATAACGCCGAGCTGTGTACGCAACAGTGATCTTGTTTGACACGAAAATATCTGCTCTAATCTGAAACTTGTAATGCTGAAAGCTCATGAAAAATCATACTTTTTTCTTTTTCAGATTCAAATAGGAAGTTGGTAGGTGGTAAAGAAAAAGTATGCGCGGTAATATACATAACAAGGAGAGAAAAGGAAATTGGGCAGCAAAAAATGTAAGTTTTTATTTTCTCACGTTTCATATGTGATGCGAAAAAGATTGCGGCTTTAGTTGAAATAAGTCTTAAAACAGAAAACGGTATATATATTGTTACGGTCTTGAAAAATTTTACTGCTGACCCTATTTTTCTAATATTATTTTCAATTCAATGATAACTGAGACATCAGTTTTTGAAAATGCATGTGCCTACATATTTCCGCAGAACAATCATACTTATGCCCGATTTCTTCAACCATTTCCTAAAGTTAGGAATAACTTAGCTTTGGGAAATGGATGGAGGAATGAGGTATTAGTTTTCTTTTGAATCGCTGCATTAATTTATAAACAAACCTGAAAGATAATATTTGTCAGTAAACTGTTATAAATGGGAATATTGGATTCTTACTTGTAGCAGTTAAGTTAATGTCACACATGTGGGCTTCATTATTTCAAATGGAAAACCATTTTCACCCTCGAGTTTCATGTGAAAATAGCTCTCAATTTGCTAAAAGACGAAGTTGGAAAAAAATGAGATGCTCAATCGGACAATTTCGAAGGGAACAGAAAAAAACTAAATCGGGAACGGGAACGGGAACGGGAACAGTAGCGGACAGAACCTAAATGTCCTCGTTTCCAATAAACTGACTTGTTGACCTCAGCGTAGGTCGCACCCAAAACTGCTTTTTTCTCGATTTTTTATCACTCTTGATAAGCAGAATTACGCGCGTCGCTGCTGGAAGTAGTTGGTTTTCTGCATCCATCTTGACTTAACTCAAGTGTGGATTCGACTGTTTTGAACAAATCTTTCATAGCAAAGTATTATTACAGTTTCCCCTAATATTTCGTATTTGATAGAGCGTGTTGCTAATAGATATTGCATGATAATAATTATTCGAACCCTTTAAAAGTTTTGGAAAATATTTTTTCTACGACTGCTATGGAAAATAGTTCTTTTCCCACAATTTACGAAACTACAAAGTGTCACTTTGTCTAAGCCGTGGGAAAGATTTTTTTCCACGTCACATATTATATTTATATGAAGAATCAAATAAAATAGACAAAAACTTAGTATGCTACTGTCATCTTAAAATACCTACTTAGTTGTCACAAAATTGTCAGATTATTTTAATTGTTTTTAAATTGTAAAAGGTAGTTTCAATCGTGCTTTGATAAAAATCCCAATTTCTATTGAAAATATTGGACATATAAGTACTTATTTATGATATAAATAATATGGAAACTGATAGGTAATAGTGACGATTCTAATAATACTTCGCCAAAGATATTGGAAAAAGCTGCAAAAGTAACATTAGATTTGTTTCAAGAAAAAAGTATAAATTGGCAAACAGAAAATTTTTATAATGGCAAAAAAATACGAAATTAAAATCTTCTTCGGAAAGTGTACTTTTGGTATATTTAGAAAAGTCATCAAAAAAATTAAAGGCGTGTACACTTTGGTCACAGTTTGTGCAGTTGTAGAAAAAGTATAGTGTGCAACATGTGGGGAAAGTACTTTTCTCACTAGTTGTACAATATACTATTCTCTACAACTGCTCATAGCTTACTTAATTTAAAAGCCAAATATTGCTCATACTGTGAGAAATAATATTTCTCACAGTATTGACACATTGTTGACACAACCTACCCCTTCTACGAACTTCTATAATTCTCAGTAAGCTTGAAAATAGTCGAGTGGTAACAACATCAGCCAAAGGCGTCATTTCGCTAGCGAAGTAGGTGAGACAGTGCTATTTGGTAGGTAATCTTAAATTTTTTATGTTTATTAAAAAAATATCTTCATGTTTTTTTTTTGTTAATTTATCGTTGTTTTTTCCTATAAAATGGTGGCCGATAAGTGGAACATATTAAATTGGATTATGTACCAGCTATCGGACACGTGTCCGATAACTACAAAAATGTTATGTTTTTCTTCAAATTGCATTACACAATACTTGTGAAAAGTTTCTAAGATATTTCAGAATACAATAGTTCTTGATAAACTAATGATTTTTCCGACCAGTTATCGGCGTAGCATATTTCATGAAATAAAAGAGTTAATTGAATATCACATTCATGTGAGCACATTAATAAACTGCTATACCGATAGTTCGTACATGAAATGACCGATGATATTTGGTACATAAGCTGACTGATAGTTGAGATATTCAATAGTAAAGTTAGAATAAAAACAAAAAAAAATAGCAACGGATTTTTATATGTTATAAAATGTTAACTATTATGTAGAGCATAGGTTCCCAACCTTTTTTTGTCTACTGCCCACCTTAAGAATAAATTATTTTTTAACGCCCCCCTTTTTAAACATACTTAAAAACCGCTAAGTACTTATAACTGATTATTGAAACGCATTATTGAAATAACATGGGACAAAAATAGGTATCATCACAACGCAATGTCTTCAAATAATATTTATCAAAAGGACGATGAAGACGATGTCGTAGTTTGCTTTGAATAGGTTTTTTTTATCTTTATGATTTTTTGACTGTGATTTTTTTCGAGATGTTACGTTGGGTTAATGTTTAGAAGAGTAAATGAGTAGAATATATGTTTTTGTTTCTTTTTTTATATATTCTATCACATAATATATGTTTTCAAGTTTTTATATTTTACCACAAACATTTTATTATTAATAAAATAAATTTTAAAAAATTCGTGCATAATATTTTCTTATTAGGGCCCTTGTTTTAAATTATTCTGTGTGTAACATAATTTTCTGAAAAATCCGATAATTTTGCCAACACTGCTCGATAATTTCTTACCTCACGTCTGGCAGCACTGAGCAGCACGCACCAACAGGAATAAGACAAATGTGCATAAACTCGTTTATCTCATTCGACGCCCAATCGTACTCGACAAGCAAGAACAAGTATTATAGAACCAGCCGATTGATACAGGAATGTACAAATCGGATTATTTAACAAAAACTTGTTAAAACATGATTGCCCGCGGTCTATTATATCGATCCGAGTTTGAGCTATATCTTAATTAACATTAGTTGATGTTCACAAGATGTAGTCGAGAGTCGAGAGCTCAGTCGGTGTCTAAGAGTCTTCCTAGCTAGGTAGATGAAATTATAAATCGACCCCAAAGCCCTACACAACGCCCCCTTTTTTTCTGGCTCTCTTACCGCCCCCCTTTATGCCTGCAGCGCCCACAAGGGGGCGTTATCGCCCACGTTGGGAAAGACTGATGCAGAGTATAAGATTCATGTAAAAAAATATTTCACTGAAGCTTGTTTGCATTTAAGTCTTCTATTAATTATTTTATTACATGTCCGATAGCTAGGACCATGCTCCATTTTTAAGTCTATTTATCGGTCGTCATTGGTATAAGAGCTTTTTAAGGAGACCCAAAAGGGTGGTCGCGGTGTTTATTTTTATTAATTATATTATGATATTTGTATATTATGAATAAATTTGAATATAGGTCCTATTTCTACATGTCAAATGACCTGTTAATATTCCACACCCATTAGTCATTGGAGAATAATATACTTGCAGAAGCACACATTAGGTGCAATTCTGTAAGCAAATGTTAAATTTTAATGCACAGTTGAAAATAAGACAATCTTCTCACCCATTTTTGATAGTCTGTATGTATATTAAATTTTAAAGTATTAACGGAAAACTCTTTTTCCTACGACCACATAGGAAAGTGACATATATCGCACTGACTAGTTCTATGGAAAGTGACCTTTATTCATACGCGTACGGAAAAAAATCTTATCCGTACGTGTGCGGATAAAAAAGCTGTCTAATTGAATGTTGAAATGCTAGTCTTTTTACTCCGCAAATTAATATGTATATGTGAAATGCTTATTTCCTAAGTTGATTTGTCCATATAATAATATAATATAATCTATTTATTTCATTTAAAATTAAAAAAAAAAATACCGAGCCCGGACTCGAACCACCCTACTGCTTGTCAAAAATTGAGCCCACGGATGCCTAGATCGCTCGGCCATCCCACTGTTGTAGCTTATGGTTCTTGTCCAAGATACTAATAAGCGCTAAGGAAATATACACAACAGTTTATTTATTCTCCAAAATAAAATGTGTTTATATCGACATTTATTGGACTTTCATGTTATTAAAACAATAAATATCCGTTTTCAATTATTTGAACAATGAATCCTTAAAATAGCTAGTTAATACTTTCAATCTCCTACAGGTAGGCAAGTAGGCAACAAGTTAAATATTAATTCTAACTTTTTTATAAAGGTACTTTTTTCCATTGCATAAAAATCACAATTTTCTGGGCCAATTTCAAAGGTAAGTAATCAAAACCATATAAAGTATTTACAAATACACATATGTAAAACCTCTCACATCTACATAAAAAAGCAAGATTATACATGCCTAATTTGGTAAAAGTATATCGCGTGGTCGTAGGAAAAATAGTGTACATAACTTGTGCGAAAGTGATTTTTCACACTCGTGGGATTGTCTCACTCGGCTGCGCTCGTGAGACAATACTTCCCACTCGTGTGAAAAATGTCACTTTCCGCACACGTTACGTAATATACTATATTGGATACCACACATGTTAAAATTTGAATCATAATCTTGACTATGTATAGATTAAAACATTTATAATAGCGTGATCTTCGTCAAATTTAACGGCGTACCGTTAATGTTTAACCACTTCTTATAGAATTGACCCTATACAATGTTGACGATATCAAATAGTCCTGTACCAATCAAATTCGGGGAGCCCCTGTATAAGGTTTATTCAATTAATTTTGAAACATTGAAATAAGCTGTTTTGCGTTTTAAACTAAAATTCGTTCCAGAATAAATCCAACTTGAAGTATTCTGAATAAAAAAAATATTATTTCCAGCAAATGATTCACCTAACCATATTTCAAGCGAAGTTTATAAAATGCATTGATAAAAACAATCTTTTTATTATTGTCGTTTTTAATAGCGTAAAATACCTCACCGCTATAATAAAAGTAGAAGGAGCATGCAAGCTGCTACTTTAATTACAATTTTCCGTGTTGCTGTAATTAATCTAGTTTATCTTCAACCAGTTTTTTCCGACACTACAAAATGCCTCGGTGGCTCACAGTAAACGCGAAAGAAGCAAAGCAAATGTACTAATATAAATTAACGGTTACAGATGTTTTGAAAATAGAAGGAGAATTGTTTCTTTGTCGCTTAGGAAGAAGCACTTAGATAGGGATATTTGTTTGGTTGTTAAATAAATTGATTGTGATGATTTTATCCAATGAGACTTTAAATATTGATAGTTATACTCAAGTGAATGAATAAAATATGGAAAATATTGATCATTTATTGTTTCAAGATAGCGGTATAATAGGGTTGGTGAGAAATGATCGAAAAGGCATAGCCTATAGGAAATGTATTATTAATCCTTATATAACTACTTAAGCTTTTTGTTTGATTGGACATTCGTCACAGTACGTAGGAAAGATATGGAAAATAAGCAAACGAAATATTTCATTGGCGGTACTCTATGTATAAGCGAATTTCTATTAGTCTAGTAGGGAAGTGAGTTTTCTGCGAAAAATAGTTCTGATGATTTTAAAAATATGGGGTTTGGTTTTTTGAATTCAGAATTGAATTCTGAGTAATGGGAATTTTTGAATTTTTTTGCCAAGAAAAATTGTAATTGTTATAAACATAAAACGTATAGAGAAAATGAGGGTCTCCGTTTTTTGGTTATAACTTGAAAAATATTTAAAATAGCGTCTTTTCGAAAAAAGATTCCAAAAGAGAAGAAAATTTCAGAAGGACAAGTCCCGATTCCCGAAACTGTAACTCCATTATTTATAATTTTAAATTGACGTTGAAAATACCGCTCCGCGCGGCCGTTTTGCAGCTGCGGCGTTACCGCCAAGCCAACAAAGCATTACAAAATATATTTTTTTTAATATTTGTTATGAATTAAAAAATTTGAATGAATTATAGTTTTATTTAGAGACTTGAAGGAATATAGTCCAGTAGACAAAACATTTTTCACTTCATTTTTGTTGAAGTTATTCAATTGTTAATTAACTATTTTTTTGTGGACTTTAGACAACTGAAAATCAGTTCTAAAAGTTTAAATAAAGTACCTAAAAATTTTTTGAGCTCTGGGAGGTTTTCTTATTGCCTCAATAAACAAAATTCCGTTGAAAAAGTTTAAAAAAGTTTTTTCATTTGCTTATTATTATTTTTTAAGTTAACAAAAAATGAAAAATCAATATTATGTTATTGAAAATTATCATTATATATTACTTTTTTTTATATTTTTCATTTCAGCTGGTTTTTTATTTATTTTCTGCATCTTACTTCATTACTAAAAATTTTTCACGTTATTCGTTTATTATTAAATCAAGTAGAATAATTAATTATCGAAAATATTGTCTTGAATGTCCAAGACCGTATCATCAATAGTTTAAAATAGAAAATAGAAATTTGAAAGTTGATAAGATAGGTGCCGGGTTCCACAGTTAGTATGTTAAATATTTAAAAATCGAATAAAAAATAAAACAAATTTTTTTGAAATACTTTGATGCACATGGCTGTATTTATAATTTTTTTCTGTAACGGAAAAAAAATAGGTTCAGAATTTGTTTATAACAAATTGTTTATTAAATAAACAATGAAAATTGCGTTGCAAATTATTTTTTTTTTGGATTCCAATGAGGATAGCAAATGATGAATTTAGAAAGAGAAAACGATTTATTAATTAATAATTCAAAGGGGTGATAAATAAAAAAAAGATTATAAACAATTAAAAATTTTTTAGGGAAAATTTTTTTTTCAAAATTCATTATTCGACCAATACGAATGGCAAAAAAAAATTTTCCAAAAATATTTAAATAGTCTATTTGTTTATAACTAATTTATAAACAAATAACGTAAAAAAATTTTTAGTAATGAAATGAGATGCAAAAAATAAATAAAAAACCAGCTGGAATAAAAAATATGGAGAAAAAATTCTTAATAACAATATGGATTTTTCATTTTTTGTTAATTCTCTTTCTACCAGGATGACGGATGTAGGTTTTCTGTGATATTCCAATGCATCATCGGAAACGGGATACATTGCGAAGATAAACCAAATGACCATCCTCTAGGTGCACTGCCACAGCTATCCCTACCTTGACCTTTAAATTACAACCGAACCCTAAAGAAGAATAATCTCCTATAGCAAGGTAGAATGAAAAATTTCAATATATTACAGTTAAACACCGTGGTTAATGGAACAGTTTATAATTCTTAACATAAATTTAACATTTGTGAACTTTCCTTGATCATTGAGTAACGGCTATTCAATGTTACAAACTTCAGAAGTGGTAACAATCAAAACATTTAATTCCAGTTGGCTGCGTAACATAATTTACTGCCATTCATCATCAGAGTCTTGTTTACTTTTGTTTCATTCACAGAGTCACTAAATTTAACCAATTAAATCAACGTCTTTACCTCCTAGCTCCGAAACATATTCGCGGCAATCTCGGGAAATTCAAGACAAAAATTAGGCTTTGCCAGTCCCAAGAAACTTTAATGAAAAGGATATTAGATTGGAAGGGTTATGATCTTTCTTTAATTGGTTCTTTGGAAAGTTTTCCAAATGAAGAAACTTTTGAAAAGCTTCTATATTCATTGACTGCGCTTTTGAGTGTATACGCACACTCTCTAGAACAGTTATTACTTTCATATAATACGATTTATTATAATGTACAGGGTTCGGTCAGTGAAAAGTACTCAAAATCATGTGGATCCATCATAATTTTCATCAGAATGCATCCGTGTACACTTTTCTGTGATGTACATAGAATTCATAATGTAATATTCTTCTTGGTGTGTGTTATCAATTGTTAATGACCTTCCAATTTTCATAATTCAAATTTATTGACAATGAATTAATGTATGTCAAGTAAAGTAAACATACCTTTTATAGGAAATATAAAATTCAATCTATAGTATCATCCTCTTCGCTGGCCATACAAGAATCATCCAAAGACTCGTCAAGAGATATCACTATCGGTTCTATAGTTTGTTCTATGAGGTTATCTAAAACCCACATGTTCCCTTCATCTTCAATTACATGATTCACAGCATCTCTCCAGTTCTCTTCAGTTATTGTTGTCAATGAGTACTTCATTAGTTCACGAACATCTTTCATTTTAAATGTTTTATTATGTCTAGCTACATAACCTTTTATTTGGGCCCATATTAACTCTATCGCGTTTAATTCACAATGGTATGGCGGCAAACGAAGCACTGTTATCCCACGATTCTTGGCTATTTCATCAATAAAAAACTTTTTGAATTGTAGCTTGTGATCTGAAGCAACCTTTAAAAGTTCTTTTTTCAACATATCATCTTCAAATGGTATATCTTTTACGATTAACCAGTTTCTAATATCAGCTTTTCTCCCAGAGGTGGATGGAAGATTTTCTGTTAATCGCGAATGATAAGTGGCATTGTCCATAACGATTACAGCATTATTTGGAATTAATTCGACCATTTGTGTAAAATACTCTTCAAAAACCTCTGCAGTGATTTAACTAACCGAATTTAGATTCATATTACCTTTATACGAGGCTTGTTCAATTGAAACCCATCTTTGGTCCAGGAAAAATTTATTGACAAGTACAGTTAAAAATAACTACCACTACAATTGAGGCACATATCCCACTGTTTCACCAACCGATGTATACCCTGCTTATAGAATTCTTGTGGCTGCTGCTGGAAGAATTCTTTCACAGCGTTTTGTACTTCTGCGTCCGACTGAAAACGGTTACCTTTTAACGCCTTTTTTAGTGGCCCAAAGATGTGAAAATCGCAAGGCGATAAATCGGGACTATAGGGTGGATGCTCTAATATCCTCCATTCATTTCGTTGCAGATTTTCTTTCACTACGTTGGCAACATGAGGCCGAGCATTATCACATTTGGACGGATTGTTAACAACAAACGCCATTTCAAAGTCACAATACTTAAAATTGCTGTCAAATATAAACGAAATAAACAGATCAGTGTGCGTTTGCATACACTACTAATGTTGGAAAACGTCAGTTGAATGATTACAATTGTTTCCAAGGCTAACCAGACCAAAGATGGGTTTCAATTGAACAAGCTGTGTATATCAGATCGGGTATAAAATTAAATAGTAAATAAATTCCTTAGATGAACGGTGACGCTTATGGTTTACTACCTGACTAGCATCTGTGACCTTTTCGCGTGCTGTCAGACAATAAGAAACATACTATAGTTGATTTCTAAATTACGCGCAAGCGCGATATAATATGAATATGATTCAGGAGTACCTTTCGTAGCGGCAATGTGTCTACGCCTTTTTCTAATGTCCCACTGATAGCTGCTCTCCCCAGGTCTGTACTCTGTTGTTGACGGTGAATAATTATTCATGAGAAGGGAATATTAGTCTTATTATCATTTTTATTTAAATAATACAAAAATATGCCTAGATACACGTGAGAACATCATCATTTTGGACGTCCTCAAGTATTTTCAGTTGGAAAAAGAAGCTGGTAATTATTAGTTTCATAGCCTTTTCGAATTTCGCTAAATACGATTAATAAATTAATGAATTTAAGGTTAGCTATATGTCAAAATAGCAAATAAAATGAACGACATACCCAAAACCCGGATATAGTCACAAAGAAGGCTATTATAAACTATACAAAGCTAGTCTTATGCTTTCGCGAGACTATTGATAGTACCCCACTCCATATTACAACTAAGTAATTTTCTAGATGCATATAGATGGTCCGCAATTCCGCACTCAATTATCTACAATTATCCCATTATCAAAGCAGTTTCTTGAGTACCATTTCGGAAAAATTTCGTTAGACTGTAGCAAGTCAATTTGTTTTGTTACAAGTTGTTTGAGGTTACGTAACGTTATTGACTAGACTTTACAGACATCCGGCACTTTATGTCTTGAGTCGACTTAACATTGGTTTGACTGATATGGAACCCAATTATGACTCCAAGATTAGTAAAAGTTGATTAACTGGAAGATTAACTTGAATCACTTGATATGCGTGTTACAAAGTATTGGATATTTTTCAAAAATGGGAAGGGTGGATGCATTCAATACTTTGTAACGCGCATATCAAGTTAATCAAGAAGGGGAATAACTTGATGTTCATCACAAAGTATTGGATATTTCAAGGGGAGAGGTGAATCCAATAATAATTATATTCCCTTCTCCTTCTTGAATATATTAATGTTCATCACAAAGTATTGGATATCTTTTAAGGGGAAGGGAGAATGTAATGATTATA
>CAJUYG010000183.1:279610-315288 GCA_910591675.1 Galerucella calmariensis
CGATCGCAATTTATATGTTAACTGCCTCTAGTGAGCAATCGGTTAACTAAAAAAGTTGTTTATGTGAAAAATACGTATTCTGTAAGCAATTTGCTAGCAATTACAACGCGATTGCAACTGTTGAATAGCAATCAGAATTATAGTCGTTGTAATTGAGTAGCTTGATAATTAAATCAAGTTTTCCTAATAGAAATTGAAGGTAAGTAATAAATTATAACATTTTGTCAATAATAAACATGTTTTATTTGTACAAATAGTAATTTAATGGGCTTACTAACTACCCTCAGAGGAGTTAGTTTTTATTTGTACTTAGTAATGAAAGAGATAATAGTTATTATTTGTTTTTACGTATTTAGTAATTGTTATTGAATATTATGGTAAAACATGTTTATTATTGACAAAATGTTAAAATTTATTTTTTACCTTTTATTTCTATTGAGAAAACTTGATTTAATTATCAAACAACTCAACTACAACTACTATAATTGTGATTGCTATTCAATCACTCTTTCAACTGGCTATTGAAAACTCTGTGTTCTCCCATTTTCTGTATGTACGTCAAAAACAATTAATAGTAGCAGTACCCATTCTAAAATTATTTTACCCACCTAATTAATAGAAGGATAAGTACAACCACAAAAGACACAATAATTCAAAACTGATGTATTCACTAGGTACCTAATGAACTATTTAAAAATGAGAGAAAATAAAAATTCTTTCTGAAGGCAGATGTCATAGATAGCTAGGTACCTACACTCTTATCTTTATTATGTTAACATAAACAATGACTGAAAGTTAATTTTAAACAAATCATCTGAAAAAGTATTTGGAAACCCATTTTCAACTGCTTATAGTAAGGCACTGTTTCGTAGGCTTCCTTGGTTTTTCATGCATAATAAATATTTTTTACATTTGCTTTTGTTCATCAGCTGATTTTACAGACAATTTAACTTACGTTGATATTATATTAGACAATGATCGAATGTCAATAAACGTCAAGACAAACTGGAGAATCTTACCAGTTGATCTGACAACGTCTTGAAGTTCTGCCAATCCGTTAGCTGTAAATAGCCCTGTATTTACGGTTGGTAAATTGATATTTATTCTGATAAGCAGGAAAGTTACTAAAAATGACATCATCGTCTTCTTATCGTACAAATCCTTGAGTGATAATAACAGTATTCAAGGCAAATCTAGCACTTTTTCTCTATTTATTTGAACTTCAATATATGATCATTAGTAAAAACTAAATCATTTTCTGCAAATGTCTGATAAATGGCCAGAATAAATCACTCGTGATATTTGTGTCAAGTGTATAATGGGATAACCGAATAATTACTATCAAGGGTGCAATGTGAGCGTAAACAGATTGTTAGACAATAATGTAATAAACCCTTGAGAACCGTGAGATATATAGAACTTCTAAACATCTCGGAAACTACCGATTGGACTTTTGCTGTATTTAAACTGTATTCATGCTTAACTTCTGAACATTCTGTGGAATAATATACACTGTGTTCATTTTAAACCTTACCACCTCTGTAACTCAAAAACCCCAATACATTGCAATTTTTTGTTTTTCGGGGTAACCTTTTTGACGGTCCAGTGGTTTCAATATTTTCATCCCTGTAGCCCCTAGCAGCCCCACTTTAGGAAGAAGAGGGGCAGTAGAATGGCCACCAAGATCCTGTGATCTCAGTCAAAATGACTTTTTTCTATAAGGTTATCTCTAATCAGTAGTTTACAAAACTGAACCACTAATAAACATTGACGATTTAAAAATTCGTATAAATTTTCCAAAAAGTGCGCGAGGAATTTCATCACCGTCTTTTTTATTGTTTTGAAAGAAATGGTGAACATTTTGAACAATTAATAAAATGACGTTTCGAGCTAATTTTCTCCAGCTGACCCATAATTCTATCAAATCTCACCCAATTTTTGGAACATATGCATCGCTATATTGACAATGAAAGGGGATCTTAAACTATGTATAACAAGTGGGGTATTTGTATTTGAGATTTTAAAGTTGGGGCTGCTAGGAGTTACAGGGATGAAAATATTAGAACTACTTGACCGTCAAAAAAGCTCTTCCGAAAAACAAAAATTGACCTGTCACTGCGATTATTGCAATGTATTGGGGTTTTTGAGTTACAGGGGTGGTAAGTTTGGAAATAGACAAAGTGTATAACTGAATGATGTTTATTTATGCGATCTTTGCCTAATAATCTGTTTTTTGACCAAACTGCATTATCAAAAGAAGGACATATGTTTCAATTGAATAATCCTTCAAAAACATGAAGGTTGAAGGATGTAGAGAGAGCAGAATCTCGTCCTCTAGTTAATAAAGGTTTATTTATTCATCCCTGCGCCTCGTGTTTTCGATATAGGCCACCAGTTTATCTGGAGGGAACTTCAGTAGCTGTGATGGTTGTGTTATTTCCACTCCAAAGTGCTTCCGTCTGAGTCCTTGTAAGTTCTCACAAAAGCGAAGTATGGGAGTAGGTGTTTCATCATGGAGTTCACATTTTATGCACATAGGTTCACTAACTTTGCCCATCTCGTGCATATGCTTCCTCAGGGTACAGTGTCCAGTCACCAGGTCGGTTCAGTAGACTCTTAGTATGGAGGTGTCCTTGTGTCTGCCTCCATTTGAGTTGGTGTTCCTCAACTATCCAGTTCCCGACTTCCCCTCTTATGGAATCCTTTGTAATTCCATAAAATGGCTCCGGACCTGTGAAGGCTCCTTTGGAGCCTTTTTAAGCTAGCTGGTCTGCCATTTCTATCCCTGCCGGCACCCATGTTACAGTCACTTTGTTGTCTCTTGCCAGCATGTTAAGGGATTCCTGTTTAGACCTGGTTGGTGGAGCCTTAAGCAGAGCCTGGCTGTCAGTGATAATTTCTATTTTTTCACCGGTATATCCTCTTCTGATGTTCTCATTAATGCAGGCTATAGCTATAGCTTGAAACACAGCTGTGTATTGACCAAGGCTGAGAGACAGTCCACTTATACCAGCCTCAGTGCCATGGTTTGTTTTGGATCAATCGGTGAACCAGATGATTTCTCCAGAATTACCTGTAAGCATCACCTGTTCCCAGGATGGGATGATATTCACTCTCTCAGTGAATATTTTCTCCGAGGTCATGCTATCAAAGCTCTTGTATGTTTTCATTCAGTATTGTCCCAGTTATTTCATATTATATATCGATAACATCACCTGGTCGATTTTATGCAGATTGGGACATCGACGACTGGAAAGTCTCGTTTTACCTATTCAGCTGACGGGCGACAAGGACTGTGGAACTGAACATAGCAAGCACATTCTTTTGGACGTTCAGGTATTGGACTCAGTGCCGTTCCTGGCGGGTATGCAGCGAATGCCCCGCACGCAGGCGCCCAATTTAAGGGGCGCCAAATTCAACTATTCTCTACTCTTACAAAAACGCAAAGGTACTTTTAAAATAAAATTAAAACGTTTAAATTTATTTGTTCCATCATTTTTTGGTACGATGTATTGTCAAAGGTCAATATAGTGAGTAAAATGATGCAGAATCCAAATACAGTTGTTAATGAATGACATAGAGAAATGAAAAATCTCATCAACTACTTCACTGAAAAAAGGGCAGATGAAAATTTTGATGTTTTTGTGAATGAGGCTAAAGCCGAAGCTGGAAAAAATGATGTAGAGCAAACATTTCTTTCAATTAGGGAACGAAAGAGAAAGCGTCAATTTCCATATGAAAGTAAAGACGATCCAGTTCTAGATCCAAAGCGAAAATTTAAGATCAGTTTTTATTTTCAAATTTTGGATTCAACAGTTCAATCCCTACAAAGTCGTTTCGAGAGATTGAAGCAATGCAATGATTTATTTGGATTTTTAGTGATTTTCAAAACCTAAATTCTGATGAGATTAAACGATCGTGCATAGATTTGGCTTTGCAAATTCACCATGAAGGAAATGTTTGCAAGGATATTGATGGTCTTGATTTGTACAATGAAATTTCATCATATAAAATCCTCAACCCTGTCAAAGACTCTCGCAATACTTCAGACTCACCCATAGATATTCTGAATTATATAACCAAGAAAAATTTGCAGTCTTTGTTTCCAAACCTGTCTATAGCATTAAGGATATTTTTGACGCTGCCGATTTCTGTTGCGTCTGGCGAAACGAGTTTTTCAAAGCTAAAATCGATCACAATGAAATGATCAATGACCTTGCATCTGCAACAGCAAGACGTGTTATGTTCTAAATCTACCTTGTTATTTGATAATTAGGTAGGTACTTAGGTATTGGACAGATCTTGCACATTTTCAAGTTAACGGATTTGTTTGCGTTGAGTACCGTTTTAGAGTTTTAATTCAATTCAATCAGTTGAGTGAATTGAGTTTGATTAGATTTTTTGTTAATTTCCGAATGGACGTGTTTTATTTATGACCTATACTGTACTTTAATAATATATTTTATTTGATGTCGAAAATAAATTTTTGGTCATATTTTTTCGCTGTTTTACATTATTACGGCCATTTTCATAATCAAACACTTACACTAAAGTGACTTTAGTCAGTTCAAACCTCAAACTAAAAATGATTATGAAAATTGGCCTTATCATCAAAATTTAAGCATAGTATATAGGGGGGCACAAAATTATTCTTGCACGCAGGCGTTCCCCAGGAACGGCACTGATGGACTATCCCTCGAGAAGTCGGGATCTCAATCCTATTATGTGCGATAAATCAGGAAGACGAGCTAGACAGAACTACAGCCGGCCCCGGTTGTGTTAACTCAAGCATTGACAAGCGAGTGGCTAGAGATATCCCAAGACGGATGAGAAATGTTATCCAGACTCGTAGTCACCAACTACACAAAAACCTAGTGACTAGTGAATTCACGTAAAAAACGTGGTTCTCAGTGTCCAATTTGTAATTAATGTTAAACCAATATAACGGTCAACATATCCTAATAGAATGTCAAAAATCAACTCCATACGAACTTTTCCCACAACTCATCTGACATTCTTGGACACAAGTGCAATCTTGACCACGTTATAAAGTTTTTGGCAGACATTGAAATAAACGATGTATAAATTTCAAAATCTCATTCATAATGAAACATGTTTAGTAGCGTTATCGCTTATTCCCTCCGTGGTTCAGGCGTTATTAAATGAAACTAAATAAAAAGAATATTTACCAAAGCGTCGATTTAAAAGATCGGTCTACAAACTTTTTATGTGCTGTTACGAATTGGAGCAAATTCGATAAAGAAAAGGAAAAGAGGCGATGGAAGGAGCCATAGTTTTTTCATGTCGTGCTCGTAAAATCGTGTCGAGTGGAATAAAGGAGAGCACGATGTTTTTGTTGCTGGAGGCTTCCTTTGTTTTGTCACACCATTTTGCACGTACTTCAGACCCCCTTCTTACGCGTTTCGTTGATTGTTTTTTAAATCGCCAGCTGTTTTCTTGTTTTAATTGTTGTCGTCGTATGCTAGGATTGTCAAAAGCGTGGCGGTAATTTGCTTCAAGTGACAAAAACTTTCTTCAAAAGTGGATTTAGGATATTTCTATTTGTTGAGAGTGGAGGATTCTCAGTAGCATTTATTTATCTTTTCACATGCTTAATTTTAGGCTGGTTTTCCTGTTGAATTTAATTAGGAAGAAAACAACGAGTGCTGTTGAAATACAAGAATGTTTGGAAGTACAACAGAAACTCTCAACAAATGTCTGATATGTTTATATAGTACAACAAAGCTCGTTGAAATGATTAACTTAACATAAAGTTTAAGTATGAAGGATAAAGCGAAGTGAATTTATATTTTGGTATTAAGATTATATATACATGCGTTTTATTCATAATTGGGATATTATCAAAATATTATAAAAAAATATTATTCCCTACTAAGCTACAGGGTATTTCATTCAAAAATCCACCTTGTCATTCTTGGCGGGAAGTGTAGATACTATACGATTCCCTGAATTATGTTGTGAAAACGTTTCTAGCTACTACTAGAGGCGTACAACAGGGCCCTTCCCAAATTCTACGCCACAGCTAGAATTACCATTGTAGTACAATTTTTCGATTTTTCATCACATACTTTTTGTATCTTACGATGGAATCATAATTTCTTGAGATATTTGGAGTTAAACATCAAGCTGCAAAATTATTTTGATGGAGCAAATTCACATCTCGTCAAAGACAACCACACTCAGTATTATGAGTCACCACTGCGTTGAATAAATGAAAAGCCGGAAGAGGATATACCATACAGCTGGTATCTTCTTCGACGGCCAAACTGCACTGGAGGCACTAGATTCTTTGGAGGTCAATTATAAGCTAGTATGGGACTGCATAGGTGCCTCAAACGCACTGGAGACCATTGCAATATAGCCTGGATACCAGGGCATGAGTGTTATAAGGGTGACCAATTTGTGAATGGAACGGCCAGACAAGACTCATCCATGCCATTCATTGAACCGGAACTGTCCTTCATCACAAATTCGATAATAAATACGTCCAATAGGAAGGGGGTGATACAGACATCTATATAATGGTGGGTAATCTCACTAGGAAAGATAGATGCGGAGCAGTTCATTAAGAGGAAATTCGGCAAATTTTACAGCAAACCTTATAAGCAAAAATAGGAGAGATGTCAAAGACGTAGTAGGCAGTGCTTAACCTTACGACTCTACTACCCCACGCTCGGTTAGGTTAGGTATGTGGTGGGTGGGTCTATAAGGCACTCCACTGCAACTTGCAAGAGTCTATTGTGGTTTACACGTATTCAGATTTCACCAAACAAATTCAGCTCCTTGAAAAAGCTGATTATTTTATTTGGTGAATGATATTCCAGGTCCGAGGGCGGGGGAGAGACTCTGCCAAACATCAGATACCGGATTCGAGCCGCTCTGCTGTTTCACCATCACCCAGACAAAGATTCCAAGTTTTAGATGATGATTCAAATGACAGTGGCCTGTTGAAAGGCCCGCTAGACAACGTAGGTCATGTCTGCTATAGTCTAAGATTTGTTTGGAGACATTTTTCGAAGGATGTATAAAAACCTTCGAATGAACCAATCCTGGTAAATTATGTCTTGGATATTGGCAAAAAAGTTCTGAGCAGAATTCGTACAGAAAGTTGATCTTCAAAAATGAATGGATGCATTTTATTGATTAATCCAATATTTGAAGAGTTATCGGCCGAGAATACCGAGATAGAAGAGCCAATTAATTAAATGGACCATAATTCATAAGCGATACGTTTCACAGATGAAGTTTACGGGAAACAAAAGCTGCGGAATTTCATTGTCTACAATAATGGTCTCAATGTGTTGGGTTCAAGATGGCGCCTGAAGCTTTAATTTGATACTCTTTTTTCTCTTATTCTTTTGGAAATCGAACCACAATAATGTTTTTTATTTTTTATTTCGACAATTCGGTAGCGTTCCAGCTACCGTTGTCAAATAATTTTTGGTACCTATCAGATAGGGACCAAAAATTATTTTATTAATTTTTTATTTTTTTTTTTTCAAAAAACATTTATTTAGCCCGCATCAACTTCTATGAGTTATTAGCGGGGGGGAGACAATACAATTTTATAGTAATAGTTACAATTTCATTGTATAAGAAAAAAAGGTATAAATAATTATAGCAGTTTTTCTAAATTTTTGATTTTAGTTTAATGTCTTTTAGATAGCCAAGAACTCCATTTTCATTTGATGAAAGTATACTTTTTAGGTTGGAACTTAATTTGTAAGTTTTTCTTGCTGTGTTATACATTGGACATTCCAGTAAGATGAACTTATTAATTTTATTACTAGTTAATCTTGACAACGGTAGCTGGAACGCTACCGAAACGTCGAAATAAAAAATAAAAAACATTATTGTGGTTTGATTCCCAAAAAAATGAGAGAAAAATGAATAAGTAATGCCACAAGGAACTTACAGAAGATGTTAATTTGATACCTATGAGTAGTGGTCCAAATAGTGAATTTAGACAAAATATTCGCTTCCATCCTAGAGCACGTAGGTTTTTGAAAAAATATGTTATACTGGACGACTGCACAGATGTTACCACCAAAAAATAATAATTTTTTTGCTAAGATAATGCTGAATATAAATCTTGTGTTTTCATACGACGTCTACATTTTTCTTAATCGCGAATAACACTCCATAAATTTTTCTCCGCAACTGTAAAAGACGGTCCGGAAACAGGTATAAAATAGAAAAATTTATGCCAGTTGTAAATTTCCATGCAGATTATTGCAAAAAGATTTGGCACTCAAAATTTACGACTTTCTGTGTTGTGATCCAGCCATCACGGTGCAATTTTATTTTGTTTCCCGTGAATTACGATTTTATAAAACTAATATTTTATTAATTCTTTTTTTTCCATAAAATGACCACAATAAATATAAATATACTATGGTCGCGTTCAAAGTTGATCAAGTAGTTATTTATAGAGTAATCCTTAATAATGCTGAAAGGGGTGATCTTGATATAACAGCATAACCTAATTTTATTCCATATATTTCTTGAATAATTATTTATCCATTTTCCATTCCAATTTAGTTCAATAATTCCCAGGTTGACTATAGTTTGGCAAGTCTATCTGAACCTACAGGAAATCGGTAAATGGCGAGGCATATAGGGTGATATTCAAAAGTTCCCAAAATTTCCCTCCCCCCTCGTATCTTTTGAACGGCTACACCTACATTAATAAAATTTGGAGGGTGAAAATAAAGTGTTGTAAACTTCTCTACGAATGGTAACAGGTGACTTGATAGTAATAGATGACGTCACAGTGCCACTCTGGCCAATAATTTTGAATAGGACCTTAGGGCAAGAGATATCTCGTGTGAAAGGCATTGACATTGGCTACATAGCCATTTTAATTTTGTTTGGGCTTAAACTAATTTTGACGGATAAATTAAATAAATACCAAAATTATTGAGATTATTTTTTCAAATTTAATTAATCAAATATCAACAATGGATTCTTATAACAAGTGTTCGAAATGTGATCCGTCTACTTCCTGACAGTAATACATCCTATTAGTAAACTCTTGTCGTACTCGCTCGAATGTGTCAGCTGAAATTGCATTGCATTCTTCAATAATTCTTCCTTTCAAAACGCCAATGCTATCTGGTGCCGTAGTATGAACCTTGGATTTCAAGAACTCCCATAGAAAAAAATCTAATGGAGTCAGATCTGATGACCGAGGTGGCCATTCTATAGGACCTCGCCGGCCGATCCATCTACCTCGATATTCTTCATCCAGGTAACGTCTTACTGCACCATAATAATGTGCAGGAGCACCATCTTGTTGAAATGTCAAAATTAGTTTAAACCCAAACAAAATTAATATGGCTATGTAGCCAATGTCAATGCCTTTCAAACGAGATATCACTTGCCATAAGGTCCTATTCAAAATTATTGGCCAGAGTGGCACTGTGACGTCATCTATTACCAATACGTCACCTGTAACCATTCGTAGAGAAGTTTACAACACTTTATTTTCACCCTCCAAATTTTATCAATGTAATTGTTACCGTTCAAAAGATACGAGAGGGGGAGGGGACTTTTAAACAGCACTGTATATTTTTAAATCGTTTTGAACTCGTAATCAAATATAAACCCAACATTTAAGGTTCGTAAGCCTAACGTAATGCGACATTTCCATCTTCCAAAGTTACTTTTTGTAACTTATTTGTGATATTTGCATGAAACTATTCCGATTCACATGCAATGTGCTCGATTTTAGTAATCTCACACAGATACTGTATATGAATTAGTGACAATACCTACTCAAACTTCCCATTTTACTTATTTCTATCCAACTAACAAGACATGGAAAAGTTGTAATAGCTTTTAGCAATAAGGAGATTCGTTTCCCACTTTATCACTTCCAGCGTTTACAGTCAACAGAATCTATTTCGTTTGGAACAGAAATATACACGACTAAATGATGAATATACCCTTCAAGAGAGATGTTAAGAATTGATTACGTCGCATACGTTATATCTTCGTTTAAATCAAAATATTGTGCAATATTTTTCAAGTTTGAATGAATGTTTAAATAGTAATCTGAAAACAAACATTATCATGATATATAGCTGTTCGAGAACTGAACTTCTTGGATATTTTGCTTGAAAAAAAAATGATGTTCAGATAAAGATGGTTATACTATATTTTATATTTGAAAATTGATAATATCAGCTCTTGAACCATAATACAATTAATAGTCCACACACTCACAATTCGTGATAATATCATACATCGAGTTAGATTGCTTATTGTATTGAGCTTGTATAGTGCTCCTCGTATCAGATTATAACTCTCCATTCTCTTGGGCGCTAGAGTGGCGACCTGAGCAAGATGACTTTCCTCAAAGGGTAGCTTGACTCCATGTGAGTGTTGTAAAGGGTTTAGGGCGCCTCTACCTTTGAGACGTCGAAGGAAGAACAAAAATGAATTTAAATAAAGGTGGGAACACCTTATAGAATTTAATTAAGGAACTGAAAAGATCGATAGACATGTTACAAGGTCTTTTACGAAATAGCTTGTGTATATTTTGTGTATACTGTCTATCAACAATAATTATATAAAGTTATTGTTAAGCTCAAATGGATATTTATCTAGTTTTGACATATAAAGTGACATTTTTCCTAACTGACTTCCGTTAGCAAACGTCACATATTTCGTAACCAGTTACATAATGGAAAATATTATGTAACTGGTGATGAGATAGTTATTTTCCTAACAAGTGCGACTGCAGTTGACAAGCGGGCAAGCGGTCAAGGGCGGGAACACTTTACGCATGAGTTGGGAACATCATTTTTTCTACGACTGTATATATAAAAAAAGTATACCAACCTATTTTTCAAAAGTTATTTTATTTCACCATACATATACAAAATTTTAACCAAAAACTATTAATTATTATAAATATTAATATTAGAACACAACTTGTTGCATTCTGTGGATTACTTAAAATTGCCGGTCCAGTGGAGTTATTTGGTGTTAGCTGGTAAGTATATAGATGTCGTCGATGAGGATGGCATCGGTTGCAGGTCACATAAATATGACGATCACGGTGACGGCAGCGGTTTCAACTCATTTGCAGATGGAAGAATTTTATTTGATATATTATTCTTCTTATATCAAACCCGGGTGGTTTGATAGTTGTTTTGTGACACTACTTTAAAAATGTACAGGGTTATATCCCGCACTAGTGCGGGAAAGTGACACTTTCAAAACTAAAATGCGTGCGGGAAACCAGTTAATAAAAACAAGAGAGGAAAGAAAGAAAGTTCAATGTCATATTATAGTAAAATAACAACAACTAGAACTGGAAAGAGCTGATAACAATAAGAGCTACTAGAACAATTTACTTTTATGAACTTTAGTTCTTTACGTCAGGTTTGAGCGACCAGGGGTCGCGACGCAAAATATCTGACTGTTACGCGTTACGTTACGCCACGTTATGTTACGTTGCTTCGTTATGTGCCTTGCTTACGTGCTTGTGCTCTCTCCTTAGTCTCTCTCTCGTTTACGAAGCAGCGATTCATATGCTCCGGCCGGGATTCGAACCCGGGCCGCCCGAGTGGAATGCGAGCATTCTACCTCTGAACCACCGATGCTATATTAAAATTCTCTGCAAAGCTGGTATTCGCAGTGCTGGTGATCTACTTGAATTTGTTCGGATAAATTTTTACTATTATTTTCATAATTTTTTTTCGCGATTAAGGGGTCTAGCACATTCACTTTTCGAAATACAGGGTGTTGAAATTTTGAAAACTGAATGTTTTAATTCGATAACTTTAAAATGGATGGATAAATTGATTTGACATTTAGCAGGTTGTTTTTAAATGTGAAAGGGCATATTTTGAAAGAAATAGTAGTTTGTGCAACTAGTGTGGATATGATGGCCATATCGCACGAGGACGAAGTTCAATCGTGCACGTTTCTACGACCCATTCAAGCAAAAATCTAGAAAATAAAAATTTCTATAAACTGTAATATAACTTCAAATTAAAAATTTAACAATTCAATTTTATGTTTCCACTAATTTTGTGGTGAACGTACAGCTCTTGAATGTCCAATTTGTATGATGCTACGGTTTCCCTTTTTAAATATACGATGCTGTTATAAGTAGATGTTGCCAGTCGGACTCCCTCATGAAGGGTACCGTACCATTATCCATGATAATGAATATTCTGCTAAATATTTCAAACGTCTACCTAATGAACTTATTCAATGTGGAGGTGATTCCTTGGTAGAGGAAATTCACTTTCTAATAAGTAGAATATGGCGAGAAGGAAAAATGCCGAAAGAATGGGAAGGAGCGCTTCTGGTATCCATATTTAAAAAAGGTGATGGCTAGAGCAGGTATACAAAGATGTGAAAAGACTAAACCTCAATAACCAGAGGAAGACTATTAAGGACAGAGTGCTGTGGAACAAAGCAATTAATAGCGCGAAAAAACTTAACTTATTTTAACGGAACAACACATTTTATATCCAGTATGCTAATCAATGCGGAGTGATTCACCGCAAACATAGAATCTAAGAACTTCAAGTTGATATGAAGCAGGCCCTATTCCGACACGGAATGTTTGGCCTATATATTTCGATTTCAAATAATCCATTGGAAATAGCCAAAAATTTTGTTGGTACATACACCAGCTTAGAAGAACTTCTAGCACAGCAAATAATAGAACCAAAAAATTTAAAAAAAACGAAAAAACGCATTTCGAACACAATATATTTAGAAGAATGCACTGAAACTGAAATAATGCAAATAATCCACAAACTCAAAAAGAACAAGGCCCCGGGCTAGACTGAATAAGCTCAGATACATTGAAAATCATGTGTGATACTATATATAGACCTATATGTCATCTTGCGAATGTAGTTCTGAGAAAAGGTTCTTCTCCCATTTCATTCAAAAGAACCTAAATTGAACCGATTTATAAGAAACGCGACAAATTGGATTGCCTGAACTATAGGCCTATATCCTTAATCTCCTGCCTCGCAAAGATAGTAGAAACAGTCATCAAATCACGATTGTGCAAATTTCTAGAAAAATATGATATTCTCTCTCCCCTGCAGTTCGGTTTCAGAGAGGCTATGTCCACTCAAGATGCAATATCCACTCTTACCTCAAAGATATATAAATCACTTGACGAGGGCAAACCATAAATTTGTATATTCGTGGATCTGGCCAAAGCTTTCGATACCTTAAGCCATGATAAACTGATTGAGACACTAGAGGACTTTGGAATGAGAGGACCATGCCTGGAATTATTGAGGAGTTATTTGACAGAAAGAAGCCAATGTGTAGACATTCAAGGAACTTTGAGTGAATTCAAAACCATCAAGTATGGTGTACCACAGGGTACTGTGCTAGGTCCCTGTCTTTTCAATATTTACCCAAATAACCTGTTTTTCCATGATATCGAAGGTCAAATTATAAGCTTCGCAGATGATACTGCTGTTTTTATGACGCAGATGATTGGACAAGCTTAATCAATAAGGCACAAGAAGACTTTTCAAATATAAAAGAATGGTTTGACTCTAGGAAATTAACCGTCAACATCGATAAATCTCATTATGTGCCCTTCAGTATACAGAAAATCAATTTTGAAAACTTCCCCCCTCTCTCGCGAACAGCTCCAGCAATAAATTTTTCAATACTACCAACCACTACAACTAACTACTTGGGACTGATTATTGACTGCAATCTGAAATGGGACCACCATATTAAAAAACTAACAGGAAAATTACGTAGTTTGCTCTACTCATTCAGGCACTACAAAACGATGGTAAATACTGAGCAGCTGAAGTCTATTTATTACGCCTTAGTTGAATCACAACTCAGGTATGGTTTAATTGCATGGGGTGGAGCATATAATCACCATATATCCCCCGTCATAGTCCTACAAAAATGGATCTTAAAAATCATTTATGGAAAACACAAACATTTCCCATAGTAGACATTTTTAACTTGTCGCAAGTACTTGATATTAAGGATTTACCAAATTTTATTTATTTTACCAAAAACAAAAACTCTACAAAGAATAAGTACTCTACAAGAAATCAACCTCTTGCTGTATACATTCCCAAAGTTAACAGAACTCTTACCTTGAGAAGTCATGTTTTTTTCGGTCCAAGATTGTATAATAAAATCCCGTTAGAAATTCGCAAAATAAACTCTCCTGCAATATTCAAGAAGAAAATTAAACAATGGCTGCAAGCTAATACAATTGTCTTTCAGATCCTCTTAACATAGGGCGTTATTATGACGTTTGAAATTGAAATATCTTATCCTAATCTATATTTTTTTAATTGTCCACCAAAATATGAGATCTCAATAGTTCAAAAAGTCAAAAGCTAATAATTATTGTATTCGTTTTAGTGAATTGTGTTCCACATTTGTTATAATAGTTGTGAAAATATTTATATAATCTCTAATACTACGATTTTAGTATGGTTTTAATTGCTATTTATTTATATTTTTTGCTTGTCTAATTAGGAGTTATTGTGTTGTTTTTATTTTACATGTTTTAAATTTTGCTATATGTGTCTTGTATTCAAATTCTCAACTAGTAACAAAATAGACGTTCTTGAGAATAGGGAGCTTTTTCCCACGCACAAGTCGAAATACTTCAATGGGTTTCTGCTACTTTGTTTTCATGAGAACCATCTGTATTTGTATAAAATTTTTTATTTGAAAATAATTTTTTATTATTATATTATTATTATTATTATATATACAGGGTGGCGCACCGAAAACGAAACAGATGCATTTACTGGCAGATGATTCCTTTTTAAAAAAATCCCTCGGACCCGTCGATTTTGTTTTCGAGGGGGACACAAAATTGGCATAAAATCACTTTAACATTTGCAGCCCCTTAAGCGGGG
This sequence comes from Galerucella calmariensis, assembly GCA_910591675.1. Taxonomy (NCBI): domain Eukaryota; kingdom Metazoa; phylum Arthropoda; class Insecta; order Coleoptera; family Chrysomelidae; genus Galerucella; species Galerucella calmariensis. The sequence continues at coordinate 294,526 of CAJUYG010000183.1, forward strand.
GTGGCATCATCCCTAAAATCTTAAATGAAAAGGGGGGTCGAATGATCCATCATTTAAAAGGTCTTTCAACTCCCTTTATAATGATGTAAAATTCATGTATTCAATTCTGTAGTTTTGGAGTTTTATTGATTTAAAGTTTAAAGTAGACTTTAATAGGTACATCAAATTAGTTTGTACTTCTTTCAGAAGAAATTTGAGTAAAAGCATTTTCTTGATAAGTAAATGCTTTTATTTACTACGCCCATGGTTTATTAATAATAAAAATAGCAATTGAAGTGTCCTTTGTGACAAAAAAAGTTGTTTCTTGAAGAAAGATAAGTAGAGAATGCCACGTACTTATTTTAAATAGGAAATAGTACATTAGTTTGCGATTGATTTGACCAATCTTTGTTGATAAAATATCATTTATTGCTTTTACATAAATTAACCATGGTATATTCCACGGCAGAAAGGGTTGAAATTATTGAAATATTTTTCGGAAATAATCAGTGCGCTAATAGAACAGCACAAATTTTTAATGAGCGACATGAGAACAATAATGTGCACCGAAAATATGTTGTAGAACTTGTAGCTAAATTTCGGGAAACTGGATCAGTCGCCAATAAAAAAACGTAATATTGAAAATCCTATAAGGAACGAAGCAACAGAAGTGGGGGTTTTAGGGCAAGTTATTGTAGATCCTACATTAAGTACCCGCAAATTGCAAACTTCGTGTGGTGTTAGTCGACGTACTATCCAACGGATTCTAAAGGCACATAATTTTCATCCGTATAAAATTCACCTTGTACAAGAACTTAATGAAGACGATTTTGATAAGCGATTACAATTTTGTGAAGTTATGAGTGAACGAATTACAAACGATGAACAATGTTTATTTAACATTATTTGCTTTTCCGACGAATGTTCCTTTTTTTTAAATGGCGAAGTAAATCGTCATAATTGTCGATATTGGTCGGACTCTAATCCCAGAATTTACCATGAGGTACACACACAGCAGCCACAAAAATTAAATGTTTGGGCTGGCATTTTTGGCGATCATTTGGTTGGTCCTTTTTTCTTACCTGGAAATTTGACTGGTGAAATGTATTTGGAATTACTGCAAAATGCCATAGATCCTGCGCTAACAGATATAATTGAAAATCAGAATGATGGTCGATACGTTGAGAATATGTTGATGTTCCAACAGGATGGTGCCCCACCACATTACGCATTAAGAGTTCGGCATTATTTAGATCAGACCTTTCCAGGTCAATGGATTGGTAGAAGAGGTGCCGTTGAATGGCCCCCAAGATCGCCAGATTTATCACCTTTGGATTTCTTTTTGTGGGGTTACTTAAAAAGCAAAATCTATGCTACTCAGCCAACATCCTTAGAAGATTTGCGACAAAGAATTGTGAATGAGTGCCATCAAATTACTCCTCAAATATTGCAAAATGTCCGGCAACGTTTTCAGCAAAATCTTTATTATTGCATGGAAAGTAATGGTGGTCATTTTCAACATTTACTCGGCTGACAGGTCAGTTCATTCTTTATTTTTTAACAACTTTGCTGCTATGTATTGATCTCCTCTTACGATGATGTATTTAAACTTTAAATCAATAAAACTCCAAAACTACTGAATTGAAGTACATGAATTTTACATCATTGTAAAGGGAGTTGAAAGACCTTTTAAATGATGGATCATTCGACCCCCCTTTCCATTTAAGATTTTAGGGATGGTGCCACCCCCGCTTAGGGGGCTGCAAATGTTACTGTGATTTTATGCCAATTTTGTGTCCCCCTCGAAAACAAAATCTACGGGTCCGAGGGATTTTTTTAAAAAGGAATCATCTGCCAGTAAATGCATCTGTTTCGTTTTCGGTGCGCCACCCTGTATATATAATATACGAATGAAATGAAAACGACAAACCAACACAAGAAAATCTGATAAAATTTTCTGGCAACCCCGGACACGGCAGCCAACTTTTGGACCGTAACTCCCTCCTTTATATGATTAATTATTCCATTTACACTTTGGATATTTGGATTCTGTTCATTGGCAGCAATTGTTACTACAAATGTCAAAATTGCAAATTTATCGTGAATGAACTATATGAAACGTATGAAATGCTTTATTGATAGGTAAATTGAATTTTCTTTTTGTCAAAATTAGATAGAATCTTGTATGAAACACGTTATGAAATGTTTTTTCTGTGTAACTCGTGTCATTTTACGGAACCTCGCTCGTCCCGCAAAAATTTTACCCGTTACACAAACTTATGCATTTCATAATTGGTTGTTGACACGGATACAATTACATTTATAACTACTCCCATAACTTGAACTCCACTGAGATCAGTTGAGCTAATCGAACTTCGAGTGAATTCGAAGTAAAACCATAAGTGATGTGAAAAACGAGTTTCCAATTAACAACAACCCGAAATATTACAAGCTCATCACATGTGGGTGGATTAATAATTTTAAAAAGGTGTTTTAATTCAATTTTTGTATCATTTGCTTAGTCCCAACCTCGAAATTATTTAGTCGAAGTACATTTTTTGAAAATTGCAATGGTTGTCAAGAAAATCTGATGATAAGGCCACAGACTCCTCCTTGTTCCATACGCCACACTAGTACGTTTCGGCTGTCCACAAATATCTCTGTGAAATATTGAATACACTCGACAATCAGTTATTTCTATCTGGACATGCGCTGGCTGGCGTGAAGAGGTTGTAGAAGCCAGTTCTAAACATTGATGAGTCGCTATGAGTATTAGTTAGGGAGGCGAGGTCGCTAAATGGCGACATTCTCGAGCGCCGTCAAGACCTATCAGAATCGAAAGATAGAGTAATTTCGAAAAGAAAAGCTCGTATGGTAAAAACCATTTTAGTGGTGGGTATGGCGTGTACGGTTTTCCAAAAATGCTAAGAACACAGTTACTCGAGCGCGTCAGATATTCATACCACGTATGCCCCAAGTGCCTCTGATAACAACGGTATAATAATCTGCTGGTTTGCGTGGTGGGGAGAGGCATATAAAGTAGTCAAAAATCCGAAAAAAAATTTACTCGAGCGCGTCAGATTTTCGGCAGGGGTTTTAAGTAGGCCCCAAGGGAAGGTCCATTTAAAAAAAACTGACGATTTCGATGTGACGATAAGTTACGACAAATTTTTGCAAATGGAAAAAAAAGTTCTTTTGAAATACTCGAGCACGTCCGATTTTCATAGGGGAGGTTTATCTCGGTATCCTCGAAGCACATTCTCTTAATCTGACAAAAATGTTGGTGGGCTCTCTTAATCTGACTGAAAAAGGTTTTTTTGTTTCTGGACGGCATATTTCTATGAAGCGCTCTGTCTGTATTACATGTTTATGGCGCATTCCACTTTTTTCAATTCAATTATCGTTGTTCCATATCAATTTTTTTAACACCCTCCGTTTTCGAGATATACTCAAAAAACGGGAGTTCGAGTTTTCATGATGCTTAAGTCCAAAAGTTTTAACTTTGGACAAAAGTGTAAAGAGACCTTTCTTGTGTGAAATAAAATGACATTTTTTTTGAACTTTTTTTTTGTGAAATGTATCGTTCGCGACTCATATGCCGCAACGCGTTTTTCGGTTTTAGAGTGTATTCTTTGGAATAAAAAAAAATGAAATCGGGTTCGAGAATGCCGGATTAACGTTTTGTTTTTCCGCAAGTTCGCGACCCTATAACTCGGCGGCGTCAAGGACTTATCATCAGATATTTTTTTACCAATCTAATCGTCTATCCTAGGTGCGCGTCACTACATATAGAGCTAATACCTTCCAAAGTTGTTCTATTAGGTCTGAGGTATCTCTCATATTTTCAACTGCCACGCACCTATTCGCCTCCCTAACTATAGAGTATATAAATTTGCGTTTTCCGTGACATGGTGGAGATATGGCCAACTATTATTATTCCGAATCTCTCCAAAAATGTTTATTATGTACTTATTTACTTCGTTAGCATTTCTCTCGTTGAGATAATTTTCATACCTTATATAACTACCATCGAAAATGGTTTTTTGTTGATATAACTTCTGCAAATTACTGTACAAGTATGAGATACCTTGAAGAATACTCTTACTTAGTTTAAAATAGTCAGGTTCTAGTGAATCCCTCGATAGAAGATCTAATCCCAAGAAAAGATCAGCTTGGGGCAAGTAGTCAACGTATTCATGGGTACCAGGCACTGGATCATTAGAAGGTCATGGAATTTATTGCAAGAATCAGATTCGAAGATCTGAGTAACTGCCCAAACACAAAACAAATGATAACGGTGGGTGAAACGCTCCGGAAGCCTTGAATTGAAAATTCAAAAAATAATTATCGACAATATTGAATATACCAAAAAAAACATACAGGTGATAGTTTGTTTTATAATTAAAAATGGTTTCAGAACTTGTGAACGACACAAATCACACTCTCCTGAAACTGCATCAATCATTTTTCACCATAAATTAAGTCTACACTTCTCATATCAACTTTCTGGAACGAATATAATTCTTAAAAAGAATTTCGCACACAAAGAAAGTTGAAATAGACTCACGTAGTTCTTTTATGTGCGTCGTATGTCATAAGCTTCCACACAAGAATTTCGGAAAGAGAAATATTATTTCAGAAAATTAAGAAAATATTTACATGAGAAACGTAACACTACTTTCACGGGTAGGTAACTTAATACCGAAGAAATATTGCTATTTGCATACGTCTGCTCCGGGAAGCCCAACAACCGTAGGCGTCAACTTTACTGGGTATGATTTCATTATTTTTGTAGAATTTAACGTTCTTCCACTCAACGACATCATTCGCAATGTATTATTGAGAATAAGTGTCTTTTAGGCAATAAAAACTTTTTTGAATATGGCTTTGGGTCTTCTCCGTGAAAATACTTCTATATTTTGAACTTTCTAAAGATCTCGAGTAAGTAATAAATTTTGTCTATGATTATGTTTCGAACGAGACGGAGGAAGTTAGCACAACTATCTAAGCACAATCAATTCAAAACATATCGGTAATTTTTTTTCTTAATAAGGGAAATTTATGTGCATGAATCTAGATGTAAGGAGTCCAGATTGATTACCCTAAGGTTGAAGTTGGTTTTGTTTGTTCAATGGCTAGTTTCAGATTGTATCACTATTTTAATATTGTCAGATTGGAGATCTATTGTCAGTTTTGATGTAATTGAAAATTAATTCAATAAAAGTTTATATTTTTCTCTACTAATATTTGCGTTATTAATAAAAGTTAGTGACCATAATTATTAAATAATATTTTCATTCTGAGCATCACACTAGACTTTTGTGTACACACATTTCTGTTTTCATTGAAAGTTGTGCTACCTTAAACGCAAGCTAGTACAACTCTTCATTAAATCTTCATATGTATTCAATAAACCCATTTCTGCATGATGTTTACATGTCCATTTTTTCTGATATTAAAATTTGCGTTACCTTATAGCTAGGCTAGCTCAACTATCATCCGGTGTCTAATCACGATTTTCCGTTGTTTGATGAAGAGTGGCTAATAAGAGTGGCTATAAGAGTGTCCAATGTTATTCTTTGTATAACCCAGAGATGCCGTTTATAATTGTACTGAGTTCAGTGAAAAATTCAAAAATCCTTTTTTTCACCAGTACGAAATTCGATGGTCGAAATTATCTTGAATTCGTTAATTTTCATTGACTTTATTCGACAAATGCCGCGTTAGAAAAATCATTAGGCCTACTATCCACACTTCTGGGTCTTAAATTGATTTATTCACGATATAAAGTATACGAGTAAAAGAGACATACTTTATTTATAATACTTGATCTGTGAATTTTGTCGTCTTTAAAGTTGGGTACAGACCGAAATAAAGAATTCGCGAGCTGTTCGAGAACAGCTCCCGAATTGAACACGAGCAGCTTCCAAATACATCGTCCACACAAGAATAGTTTCAGTTCTGTGTTCAGTTCGGCCTAGTTCGTTAAAAATGCTTAAACTAGAACTGCACTTTCATAAAAATTGAAATAATTAAATTTGAAAAATGTCATAGCTGAAAAGTGACGAAAAAAAGCGATCTCATAATAATATTTCGATGTTAAAATCATTAAAAGCAGCACACAGCGCGTATATTGTGATACCGAACATTCAACGTCCGCACACATACTGAGTTCGCCACGTGTTCGCAAACGAACCCTTTGAAAGTACCTACTCGGCCCGGAACCCCAAACGAACTGCCGAGCTGCTCTAGAGCTGTTCGCGAACTGGCGTATACACAAAGCTCGAGAAAGTTCGCAAACTATTCGAGAGCAGCTCGAGTCTGTACCCAGCTTAAGGAATACAACTAAAAAGCGGCCATTATCTTCCACGTCTTCCAAAGTGGAACGGACTAAGCATCTCTTCGGCATACCCCGAAAATACCAAATACTAAAATTATTTTGGTCAATAACCACTTCTCATCTGGTGCTTCAAGGATGAATGATGGATACTTTGGATTTCTTCGGTGTGTAACCAATACTTCCTGTAACGCCACATTTTCTTCAATTGCCAGACAACTCTATATCATTTGAAATCTGCATCATGAAATTGGAGCTTTCAATAATTCATTTTTCCGATTAATTTACCAGAAGAACATCACTTACTGTGCTAACATTTTTTTGCCCAGCGCGCAACTTGCAGAATAGTTCAAACTCCATCTCTTATCTCTCACATGACATCGTAGTCAGTAATTGAGCACTGACATTTCTGTTATAATAGAATTGTTGTGTTCTGCTCAGGGAAACGAACAATAACGTATTCTAGCGTACAGGTGAGCTTGGTCGATATTTTAGTTTTATAATGAAAACAAGTGTTACAATGAGTATTATTATGAAAGTAAATGGTTAATTAACAACTTTTGGTATAGGTGTAGAAGATAGTACGAGAGTTGTTTTTTTTCAACCTCCGATGGCTATAAAGAAAAGACAGTTGAATATACAGAAAAGATTTTGTTAACATAAGTATTGTACAATGCAGGTTACTTCTCTACATAATCACCCTGACGATTGAGACATTTATCATATCTGTGAACAAGCTTTGCAATACCCTCCTCATAAAATGTTGCCGCTAATGATTGGGAGTGAGTTGTAACGGTGTTTTTGAGTTCCAAGTCATTTGCCACTGCTTCGGTACAGGAAAAAGATTAAAGTCACTAGGCGGTAGGTCGGGACTATATGCTGGGTACTCAAAAATGTCCCATTGAAATTGCTGAAGGAGCCGTTGGGTAACTTGCGCGCTGTGAAGACGGACATTGTCAAGGAGCAGAACAATTCCAGAAGTCAGCATGCCTTTTTATTTGTTTTTAATAGCTCTCCGTAAGCGTTGCGAATTTTCACAATAATAATCTGCATTGATTGTTGTTCCCGGCTGCATAAATTCCACAAGCAGTACACCAAACTTCTCTATAGCGCAATTGTTCAGTCACAACAGAATAGAGGGTGGATCTTGGAACTTCTGGAAATTTCACCGATAATTTCGAAGGTTCACTCATGGTGAACCTTTGGTTTTCCTTAATCACTTGGTTGATTCATTGAACAAGATCGTCTGTAGCCACAGACTTGCGTCCTTGACCCCCTTTATCATGAACATCAGTTCGGCCATCTTTAAACTTTCGACACCATTGACGAACAACACCATCAGCTTCCTCCATACACTCGAGCGATGAATTTTCTCAGCACTGTTACCTTCTGTTTGCAAGAAACAAATGACACTTCGCAATTCACCCTTGGCGAGAGAATCAATAGTGACAGCCAGTGACAGAATGTATTTAAGAGGAGATGCGCAGTCGCCTGCTACGCACACTAGTTTCCTCGAGCATGTCTGGCCTTCGTACTATGCAACCAAAAGTTGAAAAAAAAGCGACCCTCGTATATTACATATCTACCTAGCGGAGAAGTAGATCATCATAGCCCAGGATTTGTTAGAGGCAGAAACGCGAGTTTTCAATTTATTTTGCTTAAGCAAGTAATTGATGTCTGAATTCAAATTAACCTATATAATCGTCAATATAGCCTTTCGCGACGCTACTTGAACGTCAACCACCGTGAAGTTTTATAGTCAGCAGATCAGCGCCCGCGTCTGCTAAAACGGTGTATAAGTTGGGATTCGGTATTTTTACATATTAAATGCCGTAAGCGCAACCTTTGTTGTTGGGAATATGTAACCATTATTGAGCTCCCACTCTTGTATTTAAAACACACACAACTTTTTATACAGGATAGCGAGAAAGTCTGTCACCAAGTTATTTTCTTTGAAAATAATAAACATATAATCATCAAATTTTGGGGTTATAATCGGTTTTGTATTCTTCGTTTTTTTGACAGCTCCTCTTCAAAAAAGAATACAGTACTGTTCATAACCCCAAAATTTGATAGTTATATGTTTATTATTTTCAAAGAAAATGACTTGGTGAAAGACTTTCTCGCTACCCTGTATATGTACTTGAAGGAAAAAAAATGTAGTTATTAAGAATATATTTTTCCTTCAACTGAATAATTATGTCAATATTAATTCACTTATTCTTTTTTCTCTTATTCTTTTGACAACGGTAGCTGGAACGCTACCGAAACGTCGAAATGAAAAATAAAAAACATTATTGTGGTTTGATTCCCAAAAGAATAAGAGAAAAGAGAATAAGTAATGCCACAAGGAACTTACAGAAGATATTTAGACACAAGGTATGGGCCATCTGTTCCAAAATATTTTAGAAAATTAGATAGTTTATACAAGAAGCTGGCACATTCTGAGTGTTCGGTTAATTTTCTTCGCCGATGCAAGAATAATGGAGTTATACCAAGAGGACTGAGGTTACATCCTGCCTACGGAGGAAGAAAAATAACCAGAATATTGGAAAAGGCAAGTTTTGCTATGGTTCGAGAACGCCTTCAGCACCATAGATATAAAGTATTCAATATCGAACAAGATATCGTAGGTATTGAGGATCTTCTTTTTGATACGGTAACTAAAATTGACTTCGATAAAATAATAACAAATATAAATATTATATACACTACAACGTATGAAAAACAAAAACAAATTCAAATGCGAAAGTTTGAAATATCATTTGAACAAAAAATCCAAAAAGAACTGAATAATTATCAACAAAACAATGTACCGAACACAATCATTAATTTATAAAACAAAACTTTAAATTCTTCAGACGTATTAGTTCTTTCAAAAGGATTAAATTTTGCTTTGACTCCAAAAGCAATATGAAATGAAATGAAATGAAATGAAATGTTTATTGCTCACACGTAAATGTAAATACATGAACAGTGAGTGGCTATTCGTAGTTAGGTACACATAGTAAAAAAAAAAAAGAAAGAAAACAGGTAAATTAAATCATAATTACTACAGTCAAAACATACCTACCACGGGTTGGATGGTTGTGTTGAATCTATTAATAGGTTATTCGTTTATAATAAATGACCGAAGCTTCATTGCTCCTCCTATAAATTTGTATATATTACTGAGTACTGTATGATCTGTAGATGACAATATAGAGTCTAAATCGTCTGAGAGTCCTCGAGGTTGGATAAAATGATCTCGTAGGTTTTTATACATCGGACAGACTAGCAGTATATGTTCGAGGGTTTCGGGTACTAAGTGGTTACAGATAGAGCAAATAATGTTTATATCTATCCTATACGAGTTATTATTTACATAGATATATAACTTTTCGGAGTTTGATGTACGGAGTTGAGCTATTAGTCTTTTAACATGCAGAGGAATTGTGGTATGTAAATAATTTTTACCGTTAAAATCACCATGCAATAAATATTTAAATGATGGATGATGCGTGCTGAGTAATACTCTATTTACATCTTCTTCAAAGTTTTTGTTAAGGTAATTATTGAGTAGAGTATTTTTTATGGTTTGATTAATATTATTAATATTTACATTCGAATCACAGTAAGCATTTAAAATGTGGACTAACTGACTTGCCCAGTTGTATTTTAGGTTGCCGTTATTGGCCGCCTCATGTAGTTTTATTGTACGTACAAGGGCCCGGTGAACATATCTGTTATGGTCTTTACATTCTAACCTTAGTAGCAGTTCTATAGATTGTTTTATTACGTGGTACCCAATTTTACATATACCCGCTTCGATTCTTATTATGTGTGCAGCTGTTGATTTTTGCAAAAATAAAAGAAGCTTCCAAAAATAGTTTTGAGTTTTTTCGACTTGTGTATGTAAACGTAGGTATCACTATATTGTTGTATAACAGTTTTATGGATTCAATCGATGAAACTTTTGAGCATTTTATAGTGTTTAATAGAGTTCCTTGACACAATCTAGCTTTTTGCTCTCGTTGTTTGAGGTTACTTAGGAATAAACCATTAAATGAGAAGTTAACACCTAAGTACTCATATGTATTAACTACGTCAATATGGCTGTTTTTGTAAATGAATTGGGGGTGTTGACCGATGTTTGGGCTTCTACGAAAGATAACTATCTTTGTCTTTGTCGAATTGACTTCCAGTTTGTATTTGTTGCAGTATGATTCAAGAAGTTGTAGGTTTCGTATTAAATCTATTCGAGTTTCAGATAATATAACTAGATCATCTGCATACAGGAGCATATGTATATTATTACCATCGTCTAGAGTTACACCTTTAGCACCTTGTTCTTTAAAATAAATTTCTATATCTGATATGAAAATTGAAAAAAATTAGGGGACTTAGGGTATCACCCTGTAGAACGCCTCTTGTTACTTTGATTCTATCAGATAATGTACCATCTTGTTCCATAAATATAGAAGCTGAACTATACATAAGTTTTAAAAGTCTGGTGATCTTAGCACTTACTCCATTAGTAAATAATTTTTCCCAAAGTAGGTTGTGGTCCACTGAGTCAAATGCTTTTTTAAAGTCTACAAATAAAGCGAATATTTTTCTGTTGGGGAATCGTAGGTAGTTATTTACAGCGGTATACAACACAAATATGTTGTCTTCACAGCTTCTATTCTTACGGAATCCCGACTGGCATTCTGGTAGTAACTCATGGCGTTCTACAAAATCTGTTAATCTATTATTAATCAGTTGGGTGAATATCTTTACTTTATGATTTATTAGAGCTATGCTACGATAATTACTTGGATCTTCTTTTGGACCTTTTTTGTGAAAATGAATCATTTTTATTTTCGTCCACGTGGGAGGTATTTGCTCAGTTGAAAAGATTTGATTAAAAAGAACCTTAAGAGCAGCAATCCAGTCCGCAGGTAAATGCTTATAAAACTCATTAGATATGTTATCTTCCCCAGGAGCTTTGTTATTTTTTATTTGGTTCAATACTTGCAAAATTTCAATGTTAGAAAAAGGTGTATCTAAGCTAGGATGCAAAACGTCTATATATTGAGTTCGTAAGATTGGTTGTGGTATATAGAAATTTTTATAATAATTTACCATTGTGTTCATGTCGATATCGTTCCTATCGTTTATTGATTTGTTTGACTTAATGTGTTTCCAGAATTCAGTTGGATTGTTGATATTATTAAGTTTACTTCTTACACTGTTTTCATAGGCTTGTTTTTTATTTTTTAGTACTAGTTTATACTCTTTTTTCAACTTGTTATATTTAGAGATTGCATTTTGATTGAACTTGGTTTCCATTAATTTTTTTTTAGATTTATAAAGTTTTCGTTTAGCTTCTCTGCAGGTTTGATCATACCACGGTTTAGATTTGTTTGTGTTATTTACTCTAATTTTTTTATTTTTTTCCATTCCTAGAAGTTTTATTGTAGAGCGTATTGCTGTATTTATTTGTTTATCTAAGTCCTCAACAGAGTTTATTTGTAAATTTGTATTACATTGAGCAAAAGCAATACCAAAATTAGACATAATAAGTTCAATAGAACAAGTAAGTAGTGAATTACCTAAACACGAAAGAGAAGAATATAGAGTACGTTGTAAAGTCAAATTAGAAAAATCTATCCATTTTAAAAACAATACTACAAAAGCAGAACAAAAATCAATTAAAAATCTCAAAGAAGATGATTCTATTATTATTTTACCGGCTGATAAGGGCAATTCTACTGTAAGTATAAACAAAGTTGATTATGATTCAAAAGTAAGGGATTTATTAATAAATGGCCCTTATACTAAGCTATCAAATGATCCTACAAAATCAATTGAAAACAAAATTTATAAGACACTTTTCAAATTCAAGAACGAATTTGCTAACCGTGAAAGAACAATGTTATAGTGTAACTATTGTTAATGTGATGACCCATATTTTTAATCCCTTTGAAGGAAAAGCCGCCAAATGGCGTGCATACAATTCTTTTATTAATTCGAATATTAAGAAATAATGCTTTTCAAATGTAATTCAAATTAATATAGTGGATTAAAATTAACCTGCATAAAATATGTAATACAATTCAAGGTCATCACATTGACATTAGATACACTATAACACATACAGTAAACCACCACATTTTTATGGTTTACCAAAAATTTATAAACAAAACATACCATTACGACCAATTTGTAGCACTATTAATTCCTCATGCAGCAAACTATCAAATTATATATTAAAAATCATTGAACCCCTCGCAGGACAGACAGATTCATACATCAAAAATAGCAATCATTTTTTAGATAAACTATCAGATTTAAAGTTCAACAAAAGCCATTATTTGGTCAGTTTTGATGTAGTTAGTCTCTTCACAAATGTACCGGTATAGAAAACAATTGAACTTGTCAAATCAAAATTAGAAATAGATCTGACCCTTACAGAAAGGACTAAATTGAGCGTAGCAGCAATAATAGAATTATTAAAATTATATATAACAAAAACATATTTTCAGTTCAATGATGATTTTTATGAACAGAATTTTGGTCTTGCCATGGGCTCTTGCCTCTCACCAATTTTATCAAATATTTACATGGAACATTTTGAAGCCAAAATAGTGAATAATCAAAAATTAAAACCAATTGTCTGGTGGAGATATGTAGACGACATTTTTGCAATATGGCCTTATGACTTAGTATCTCTGAATGATTTTTCAATAAATTTAAATGAAGGAGAAAATACTATAAAATTTGAAATTGGAATTGAGAATAACAATTTTTTACCATTTTTGGATATTCTTATCAATAAAACACAGGGTATGAAACAAGTGTTTATCGTAAGCCAACACACACTAATAGGTATTTGAATTTTGAATCTAATTATGCTATAAGCGTTAAAAAAGGGGTAGTAAAATCTTTATACGATAGGGCCAGAATCATTTGTTCTAATGATAATCATTTCACAAAGGAGAAAACTCTACTGAAAATGTTTCAAATGCCAATAATTACCCGGCAGAATTTGTAAATAAAGAAATCAAGAATATAGAGAAAGGCTTATTGTTAATACCCCATAATAATAACTAACAATAATATTAATAATTCAGCTAACAAAATTTTTAAAAACTTGACAATACCGTATGCTAGGGGTTTGTCAGAAAGAATTAAATAAATTGGTAATCAATTTAATATTCGAACCAGCTTCAAATCTAACAATACTCAGAGATCTATCTTAACAAAAACGAAACCAAAAAATGAAGAACAATCTTCAAAAAATTGCATATATCAGATATCTTGTGAATGCGACAAATTCTATTTAGGTGAAACATCTAGACCATTGAAAGTCCGAATAAGTGAACATAAAAGATACATCAAGGATGGGGAGTTCTTTAAGTCAGGTATTTGTAAACATGCTTGGGAAGAGGGGCATAAAATTCAATGGGATTCGACAAAAATAATATTGAAAGAGCCCAATAATAAAAGACGAAAAATCAAAGAAAGTGCTTTAATAAAACTAAATGCAGATAAATGTGTTATGATTTATCATTGGAATAGTTGTTAATCGATACACACTTCAATACACAAAATCACCAAACTGAGTTATACATGTTTTGAAAACAAAAATGATCATACACAAAAAAGTAACAACAAACGCGTTTTATTAACAACATTTCCGAAATAAGCGAAAAAAAGCGCTATCACAATAAAAACCGTTCCTGGAACGTGCACTTCACTTGATTCCATTGCTAGTAGACTATCATATCTTTAGAATGTCATAAAATGGAATATTTTATTCCACATTTTACCAGAGGTGTGATCTACTATGAATGGACCTTGATAAAATTCGACAACAAAGTTTTGTAGTCTTAAACTTCAATATATTATTAATTGTCTAGTTTAATTAAGTTTATTACTAGTTAATCTTGACAACGGTAGCTGGAAGGCTACCGAAACGTCGAAATAAAAAATAAAAAACATTATTGTGGTTTGATTCCCAAAAGAATAAGTAATGCCACAAGGAACTTACAGAAGATATTAATTCACTTTTCAACAATTCTAAAAAATAATAATGATATTCCCGTGTGATTCCAACCGTCAGGCAATTAGTATTTTATAACAACATTTATCCAATAGGGGTAAGATCTATAAAAAAAATACTGCCTCAGGACACTCGTTGTACTTCTCGCACGAAAAACATATTTCTAGTAAAAACATTTCTTGTTTGTACGAGAAAACTCCAACTAGATAAACCGAAGAGATAGAAGTGGTGAAAATAATACAGGAGTTATTTTCACAGTTATGTTCTTTTTACCATAAAATCATGAAACTTTTCGAGAAAACGAAAAAAAGCGAACATATTGTATAGTTGAGAATTAAACATAAGGTTATCTTATAGTTAAACTGAAGTTCACTAAAATATTAACATACAAGATTTGCGTAATTGGATAGAAAATTAACAAATTTGTTGGTATCCAAAATATGGGAAATTGTTGATGTATTCTCATTTAGGGATATCAAGAGAAATTTTCGAATGATTGTTGAAATTAGGTGAAAAAAAAAACATTTCTCTGGAACCACTCCTTTCTTTATAAGTACAGGAAATGGAGCATTTTGGCTCGCAATTTTTTCGTCGGTTTCGGTCGTGGATTCACTTGAAATTTTCACAGAAGGTAGGGAAGTATTATTTTCTGTATCATGCTACTGTACGTTTAAATCTTGGGGGTGGTTGCCACACCACCTCGGTGGTGAATATTTTTCATTACACTTTAACTACAACAAGACGGAACAATAAATGTTTTTGAAGGGTTTTGTGTGAATAACTCGAGAAATAAGCATGTAAAAAAAGCTGTGGGAAGCAGAATTGTAGCTTTCAAGAAGACAAACAAAATTCTTTTCATTCCATTTTTTCTACGACCAATACCTTATCAATTGCATAATTTGACTCAAGGTCAAAAAACCGGAAAACTTCGACTTTTCAAGAATAACATGGAATGTTTTTTGAAGTTTATAATTAGAGCTCCAAAAAAGACTCTAGCATGAAAATTGAGCAGTTTTTTTCACGAAATAATCATAAAAGCAGCCCTTTAACTATCCCCTAATTAAAATTGATCTCTACCCTCTCATGCTCCTTTTTATATATCTAATTTTGAAATTTGAGTTTCTGTTTCGTATTTTTCACCATTTTCTTCAAAATATCTTCAACAATGCTGAAGCTACAGAAAAAAATTCAAAATTGTAGCTTCTTTAATGACTGTGTGTAGATTTTCTGGAAACTACTTATATATTTGTCGAGATATAGCCATTTAAAAACCTCTACGAAATCCATCGCTAAATCATTTTTTATTTAATTTGAATAGCCCACTTCGGAGCGTAGTAATCTACATGACCGGTGAGACGCTACACGTTTTCTTTTATTTTTAAAAATTGCAATGTTATTAAGAGGGGTTTAACATTATTTGGAATTAATAGTAAAACTTTGTAAAACAAGGAATGGCAAAAATCATATTATTCGGACCTCGCTAAAAAATATCTCGATATTTTTTCACTTTCTGTTTGTGATAGGTTGAATCTAGGCATCTCTCGGAGTACTTTTTCAATTTTTTGAAAAAAAAACTAAAAAAAAGAGATACAAAATATCGGCCATATTCACTATTTTTTATCTCACAAGATATATCGTATTTCGAAAAAATACTCCTAGAGATGCCCCAATTATACAGTTGTCTTTATTGCAAAAAAAATTATCGAAATCCATCAATAACTACTGGGTCAAAAATGATTTTTGCTGAACCCCTGCAGACACAATGACGGAGCATTTTTTATGACTGATTCGAGCGCCCTCGCACCAAATAAGCACTTTTACATAGATACTATGAATTATTGAATGAATCGTAATTTCATTCATAAAAACCAAAAATAGCACTGAAGCTATTCCAAAAACTTCAGCACGTGTGATGATGTCAATAATAGTTGCGAAAGGGATTAATTGCATTCTCGAATAATATCACAGCACAATAAGATTAGGTATAATATTAACTAGGTGATAAAAACGTACACATTTTATGCGAACGGCTGCGGCGAGGGTGATGCACAAAGAGCCGGCCAGATATGCATGTATAAAAAAGAGAAAAATCATCACAATCATATGGAGCGCGTTGTGAAAAACCAGATCTCGAAGATTATAAATTACAGCAGGCAATAACCGAATATTTGGAAGGATTACAGTTGACTGTGACCGAAAAGATAAATATAGAAGAGATAACGAGAAATCAGTTAGATTCGGAAATGTAGAAAAATGAAAGAAGAAAAAGAGTCACAGCTTCGAAATTTGCTGAAATTTGTAAAAAAAACCCGAATCTTCAAGAAAAATCTAATTTAATCGATACTGTATCCAAAGAAAATATTTGCCAAATCTTTTAAACATGGCGTGGAAAATAAAGAAAATACTTTTAAGCAAATAGAGACACACCTGGGAGTTGAAATTTCTAAATGCGGTTTATTTATCGACCAGTTACATCGACTTTATTGCTGCAAGTCCTGATGGCGTTATCGAAGGAACCAATAAAGTTATTGTGAAAGTTAAGTGTCCTTATTCTGCACGAGATATGACACCTGACGAAAGCATCGCTAAAGGGCTTATAAAATGTTGGATGGAAAATTGGGACTTCAATGAAAACCATAACTAGTATTACCAAGTTCAAGGCCAGTTGCATGTAACTGGCTTTGAATTTTGTTATTTCGCGATATGGACATATAAATGTATAAAAATTGAAAAAAATTATCGTAATGATACATTTTGGCAAAATAAGATAGATTCAAAATTTGTAGATTTTTATATGAAATATTTACTGCCTGAAATAGTTGACAGTAGATACGAGAGAAATATGGAAATGAAAGATTGATATGAGGTATTTATGTACAATTAGATTGTTGAGATTCTAAATATTTTGTTATCTATGAAAATGTTCAATAGAGTATTTCCATAAACAGCATTTTTGCAGCGCTTCTTTTTTCTGTGTTCATCTATTCTTTATTAACTACCTACCCATATCCATATTCATCATAAGCGAAATATTGTTTGTTACGATGAAAAGAATACTTATTTTATTTTTAATATTCTTATCGACATTTTTGGATAATACAGGCCTATTCTGTGAATTCCAACAACGACAGTTAGTTGGAGTGAGACGCAAACAGCGCTAAGCGTTTTTTGTTGGCCATTGGTATCCGCCCCTTTCACTCGGGATTTTTACTTCCCGCCTCACACCGCAAATTTACTCTGACATGTTTGTAAAGGTTAACCCCTTCTTAAGGGTTGAAAAATTGCAATGTCAATTACATATTTTAACAACAGAATTCTTAAATTGAATCTTTATAATAACTTACACTGTTTTGAGGAAAAAATTTATTTTTGCATTGAGCACTAACAAGGGTGGATTCTTATGCATTTAAATATTATGATATATTATGATATAATATCTTCAAGCATAAAACAATCATTATTCAACTATTCCAAACCAAATTTTGCCCATATTGAGGTTAAC
This sequence comes from Galerucella calmariensis, assembly GCA_910591675.1. NCBI lineage: Eukaryota > Metazoa > Arthropoda > Insecta > Coleoptera > Chrysomelidae > Galerucella > Galerucella calmariensis. The sequence continues at coordinate 312,373 of CAJUYG010000183.1, forward strand.
ATTGTTATTTTATATTTTTGAAAATAAGGGGTAGTTTTCAACACCAAAAATAAGCAGCGTCCATTAGCATGATTTTGAATATGTAGTAGGGGGTAAGATAATTGATTCAAATCAAATTTTACCTATATTGAGGTTCACAATGTTATTTCACAATTAGGGATAGTTTTCACCCTTAAAAAAACAAAAAACTTACAACAGTACGATATAGAAAATGAACTAGAGGGTGAACTGAGCCTAGTCCCGAATTTGTATGCAAATCGATGCTGGACGAAAAATTGCAAGGTTTTGCCATTTTTTGAGATTAATTTCCTATATTATGATTTTTCTAAGGAACTGTAGGTCAATTCTTCGGTATAGTCAAAAGTACTCTTAACATGCGGGTTCAAAGGTCATGTATCAAATAAGAAGACACAGATATTACCAAAATGCGGGATTACAAATATACCCGGAGAAAATAATGATGGTTGATGTTTTCTGCATACTGGTTGACGAATTTTCACTTTTTCATCCATTCTCGAAATAATCTATCAGATTTGGTACAATTTTTTTTTGCTTGAGGATGCAAGAAAACCGGAAAATTGTTTCTTTTTATTCTTGTTGTCACTTTTTATGGTCAAAGTCACGAAACTGACATTCAAATAAAAACTTCGCTGATCAAAAACTTTTTAGAATCGCTGAAAACTGAATACAATATATATTATCCTTTCTTCTCCCGTCAAAATTGCATAAATCTGTCTTAATCATCTCACGGATTTTATTTGGAAGTTATGATTAATCGCAATAAAAAAGAAAGCAAAAACGGTGAATATGTCTTTGTTGAATCGTATGACCCGCAGGATAAGACTGCAAGACTATAGCAATACTGTGCACGGAATTGTAAAGTGTGGTTGAATTTGAGAATATACGGGGTGAATGAATGTAGAGATGTTTTTCACTCGAAACTTGGAACTTCCAGCTACAATGGAAGGTGACAACTTACTGGTGCAAAAACATAGCACCATGCTTTATGAACATTTTGGTTTTCTATACAGGGTGATTCATTAAGAATGTCCAATCTCTGAACTGTAGATTCTAGACCTAATAATATGATAATTCTACTTAACATTCCCTATGCAAATGTTGCCAGTTTCCGAGATACAGGGTGTTCAAAGTTTATATTTAAATTTTAATTTTCGCTATAATTTCTTATGTTTTCACAATTTCTCTTTGAAAATTGGCAATTTCACGTTTTTTGGCACGAGGAATCATAATTTGCACTCCAATTTAACATTGCTGATAGAGAGCGCTAGTTACACTGGTTTGTGTTGATTAAATCAAAGTAAACTGTTTTTGGGCTTAACTTACAACTAAAATAATAAAAAAATATTAAAAAGCGTTAAATTCTACAAAAAAAAATACTCTTTTTCGATTCGTCTAACTCAATCGGTTATCGAGTTATTTGCTTCTAAAAAGTTCAATAAATTTTAATTTGTTAAAAAAATTTTATTATTTCTTGAATATGTAACAAATTTGTTAACAAAAATAAAAAACTCCAAAGCAAATGCTCAAAATGCCCACCATTTACTCCAATACACTTTATGATCCGCTTTCGTAAAGATCTCTTAATATCAAATAATCCTTGTCTATCATTTTTAATTACATCCGCGGCTTCTTCTATTTTCCGTCGCAGTTGTGGAAGAGAAGTAATTTTTTCTTTGTAAACTAATGCCTTCATTTGCGACCAAATTGAAAAATCCAAAGGATTGAAATCAGGGCCTCTTGGTGGCCAAGCAAACTTACTTCCACGACCAATTCATCGATGCGGAAACTGTTTGTTTAAGTATTGACGAACTTGTAAAGAATAATGTGGTGGTGCTCCGTCGTGCAAAAACCACATATTTTGTCTTAAAGCGAGAAGTATATCCTCTAGTAATTCGTGTAAATGTTCTTGAAAAAAATCTTAATAAAGAGGTCCATTTAAATTGGTTGGCAGTTCAAAAGGACCTATTAAATACCCATATATTACACCACACCAAATGTTAACCTTAAACTCGTGCTGAAAATGTGTTTTCCTCATAGCATGTGGATTTTCAGAATCCCACAAATGATTATTTTTATAATTGAATATTCCTCGTCTAGTAAATGTTGCCTCATCAGTAAAAAGAATCGTATCCAGAAAATCTGGGTTAACATTTTGTTAATCTTGCAAAAAATGGGCAAATTGTAGGCGCTTAGGTGAATCTTGAGGTAATAAATTCTGAACAGGAGTGTAATGATATGGATGCAATTTTTCCCTCTTCAGTATTCTAAAAATAGATGATTGGCTTATACCTGTTTGCAGACTTAATCAGCGAGTACTGATATCTGGATTCTCCGTAACACAAATTAAAATTTCATCTTCTTCATCGACAGTGATTTTTTTTGTAGCACCGTGCTCAGTTTTAGAGTGTTTTCAGACCCCGTTTCACCTAAGCGGTTGTAAACATTTCGGTACAGTTTGTAATTGGGTTGCCTTCCATTTGGGTATAATTGTGAATATCTTCGAGCCGCAGCTGGACCACTATAATTTGACTGAGCAAACACACAAATCATATCGCGCATCTTATTATTGGAAAAATCGTTACGCCTAGGCATTATTTGATTAATGACTATTAAACTTGTTAATTACTAAATTGTACCAAATTGTACTGAATTGTACTAATGTATTACTTATTCTTACTATTATCCAATTTCTGCTTCTACACAAACTGACTAAAAGTGACATGAGCCTACTTAAAAAACGAAAAATTAAACTCTACACAAATAGTCACTTGAAAAAAAAACGAAAAATTGAACCACGGCTTAATACACGAATGTGATTTTGATATTAAGAGATCTTTACGAAAGCGGATCATAAAGTGTATTGAAGTAAATGGTGGGCATTTTGAGCATTTCCTT
>CAJUYG010000184.1:0-19365 GCA_910591675.1 Galerucella calmariensis
ATTAGGGGAAACTTCTTGACCACTGTGCGCAATTTACCTACGCCCTGGCGAGAAGTTGATAAGAAAGGTTAACGGAACAAATGCAGTACTTGCTACTTAAAGAGTTTTATAGTGTTATGGCTTCCCTTCTTATCATGTTTTTTTCGTCCAGACTACAGACTATAGCCTGCCGAATTTTATGATAACTTTCTTATGATGTCAGTATCAATAATTATTTCCACATTTTTTCCATACAGTCTGCTTTGTCCAGTTGAGTAATTTTTATTTCCCAATTGCTTAGGGAAACTGTTTTGTCAGAAATCTTCGAAACGTTATTAGAACATTTATTAACTATAACAAAGATTTATCTTATAAGGAATCAGCATTTAGAGAGGGATTCAGTTGTGCAGGTGCACTCACACATATAACTGATGAATTGATTACAATAAGATATTAGTTGTAATTTTGCTGGATTATACCAAAAAATTGTTTGTTATGATCGATCACAGGATTCACAGGATCCGGTTGAGAATTTAATTTTAGTGTTCCCGCTAGAGCACTATTTAAATCATATCTGGCCATGAAAGTCAGACTGTTAAAAACTATGAGAGACAAACACTATAAAAGCTTTTTGAAAAAATGTGCTTCTGCTGGAATTCGCTATTATGCACTGTTTCCGTGAAATTTTATTGGATGGTCGCCCGACATTGTCGATCCATGTCGGGTCGAATCGAATGCAAAACCGGACCAAGTCGGTACGGATAAAAGGAAGTCGAATCGACATGGCTTGTTTGGACGTGTCGAAGTATGTTGTTCAACATTTCCTAAACGTAATCATTTTAGTTAGTTTTGTGCGCTGTGTAGTATCTCAATATGGATTGGAATGAAGAGAATAACACAAGAACAGCTCAAGAAGACCTATATGAAACTTGGTATAATATATATTTTTAAAGTTTAAAATGTTGTCAGTTTCAGTAAATGAATAAAAAATCTCAAATACGAGTACATGAATTTAGTTATACTTTTCTTACTTTGACAAAATCTCGGAGCGATTCTACCAGGTCATCAGAGACTGATGGTACGATACTAGAGATCGCTTGCTTTGAAATCTTAAAGTGGTAGCCCAGTGATGTGTATGAATCCCCAGTGACTAAGAATCTTAGCGTTACTGCAAGGCGCTCGGTCACGGTAATAGCTTTTCTGAATGACGTATCTTTTTTAATTATTTTTGGTGCTATCATTCTTAACAAATTTTCAAAATCGATACTCTTCACTCTAAAAAAGTTTCTGAAGCCCGCGTCGCATCTGTATTCCAGGTTTAACTCATCAACCTCATCTAGCAGTAAGTCCTTCATAAATTCCTTTGTATGATATTTTTTAGTACCATTGACGAGGCTGGGTCGTACCCAAAATCTTCGAGGGCGACGAAAACGCTGTTGCTGGTTTCCAACAACTGCAATAATAATTGTAGCAGTAGCTGCCACAACTGCATCTTCTTCATCACTCATAATTGAAAATTGTAATGACGCAAAACGAATTCAAAGTATTTTCAGTTTTGATGTCGGCGATGTATGTCGGTCAACACGTCCACATATACTGACGATGTGGGATGTGGACGAGTTGAAAGTCGAACATGTCGAATGAGATGTGACACCATTCGACATAATGTGAACGCGGCTTTTGCTCCTGATGCTGGGTACTCTAGTGTTTTCTTGCTCTATAACTCTCACTTTGGACCCCAAACCATTCCCATAGCAAAAAGTTCTTGAAGTGTTGTGAGTCTGGTAACTCAAAGTGATATGTCTTGTTTGCCAGTTTGAATTTCCTATCTTGGGTTATTTTGATGACAGCCGTAAGTCTAGAGGTAGCAGGTCTAAAAACATTCCAATAGTGTCAGTTGGAGTTGCAATAAATTACAAGTAATAATTAATTTCACAGTAAAAGATTATTCTCCTTCCACTTTCTGGAAGGATTATAATTTATTTTCTATTGTTAATACTTAAATATATTATTATTATATTATGTCAAGTATACACTTGCTCAACCCTTGTTGGTAATGTTCACCTACCCCTAGCGTGTAGTAACGCAAATGGAATCACGCTCAGGAGTCACATATTTGAAAATTTACGGATAGTGTGACAGGTATTCAAAATGGCAGCCTTCCTTTATTTTCTCGTTGTATTTGTTTATATTGTTGTTAAAGTGCTATTCAAAAGTCTCCTCCCCCCTCGTATCTTTTGATCGGCTACACTTACATCAATAAAATTTGGAGGGTGAAAATAAAGTGTTGTAAACTTCTCTACGAATGGTAACAGGTGACGTAATAGTAATAGATGACGTCACAGTGCCACTCTAGCCAATAATTTCAAATAGGACCTTATGGCAAGTGATATATTGTTTGAAAGGCATTGACATTGGCTACATAGACATATCAATTTTGTTTGGGCTCAAACTAATTTTGACGGATAAATTAAATAAATACCAAAATTATTATTTCACATTTAAATATTGAAGATTTTTCAGTTCGCTTCTGGTTAGTTGTCAAAAAAATTGACGTTTTTAATTTAATAGTAATTGTTGCTTTGCAAAGTTTTTCTAAATAGCGTAAATATTTAATTTTATTATTGTTTAACGAGACGTTTAAGAGTTTACATAGGCAAAATGGTAATAATTTGTTGAATCTAGAAAGAATCTCCATGAAGCGGAACGTTTATTTAATAAGAGATACCCAGATCGCCCTACCTCGAGAACTTATTTGAGGGAGCTTCTTCACAAGTTTGCAGCAACAGGTAGTTTTCAGGATGCCAAACGATCTGGTCGACCAACATTTAGTGATGATAAAAAAAATTGATATAGTTACTGAAATGGTAGTAAACCCTACTTCATCTTCAACTAAAGTTGCGTCTATCTGTAAAGTAAGTAAAAGTACAGTACAGAGAGTGTTGGCTAAAAATAAATTTCATCCATACAAGTTGAAAATGGTCTAACACCTTTCGGATGACGACCCCGACAGAAGACTCGAATTCTGTGAATGTATGACAAATATAATTAGTCAAAACCCACATTACACAAAAACAATGTGTTTTAGTGACGAAAGTACTTTTTGCCTCAGTGGAAATGTGAATACACAAAATGTAAGGTATTGGAGTGACACAAATCCTCACACCTTTCGTGAACAACATACCCAATTTCCAGAAAAAGTCAATGTTTGGGCATGTATTTTGAGAAACCACATAGTTGGTCCTGTTTTCGTAAATCCAAATTTAAGCGGTGAAGTGTATCTGGAGATGTTGCAAACTGTAATTGAGCCGTAGCCGTTAATTCTTGAAATTCTGGAAGATAATGCAGATGAATTCGGCCATCTGGAAATAACATTTCAACTAGATGGTGCTCCTGCACATTATTATGGTGCAGTAAGACGTTACCTGGATGAAGAATATCGAGGTAGATGGATCGGCCGGCGAGGTCCTATAGAATGGCCACCACTGTATAGTCTTTATGGCTTATTGTTTGACATCAGCATTGTAAACAAAACAAAACATGTCAAAAAGAGCAAAATTATAATAATGAAAACCTATCATCTTCATTAGTCCAGAGTCTAGTCAGTTTAATGAAATTTTATAATTAAAAATTTCCTATCGAAAATAATGATGTCATCCACGCAAAACTGGTGACGTCATTCGTACATACAGGATAGAGTACGATGCGCAATTGAAAATAAAAATCGACCTGTGCAAGCGTTCTGTTTTAATAGAATATTGAATTTATTCCAACCTAACCGTCATCACTGTATAACAATGATGTCAACTACAACTGAAAACGTTTGATATCGTCTCTTATTATATTTCTCTTATCTTTACACGTGTTTTGAATGGAATGTTTGCATAATCAGTGTCTTCATATTTCAAGAACGTGTACCATAATGTCTAGCAAATTACTTTTAAACAAAGGATTGTTTAGGAAATATAATATATGTAAATTCATAGTTTTTAAGATAATCTCTCCTATTTGCTAAAAATATACTCATATGTTTGTTTTTCAATTGCCTCAAAAATTCTGAATTCAGGTCTACACAGTTTGACATAGACGGCAAATAACTTTCATAATTACGTGAATTTTATTATATTCAGGAATTTCTAAATCCTATTTAGGTATAGTTAAAATAATACCCTTCTTGGTGTGCGTCATCGATTGTGACGTATATCCGGGTTTTCGGCATGTCGTTTATTTTATTTGCTATTTTGACATAAAGGTAACCTTAAATTTGGTAAATAAGATCATCAGGATTGTATTTAGCCAAATTCGAAAAGGCTATGCAATTAATAATTACCAGCATCTTTTTCTAACTGAAAATACTTTAGAACTTTCAAAATACTGATGTTTTGCCGTGTATTCATGCATATTTTTGTATTATTCATATAAATAAAACAATAAGATTAATATTCACTTCTCATAAATAATAATTGACCGTAAACAACAAAGTACAGACCTGTCAAGAACTGTCAGTGTGACAGTAGAAAAAGACGTAAGACTTATTGCCGCTACGAAAGTAACGCCTTCATGGTATTTTAAACACTCGATTGATAGGTTGAGCTTGAGCGTAATCTAAACATCAACCAATCAAATTTTTGTAAGTCAAAGATTGGGGTTAACATTTGTAATACATTTAAACGGTTCATTATTGTGATATTTTGATTAGGATTAATCACAGACCTGCCTTTTTTTTCCATTTCTTCCTACGTAATGTGTTAGAAAGACATTAACAATCGATGACGCACACCAAGAAGGGTATTATTTCAACTATATTACCTAACTTTAGGAAATGGTTGGGGGGGGGGGGAAAGTCGGGGCTCAGACTTATTCAGAAAAGTGTTTAGATATGAAAGATGTTTCAAATTAAAAAAAAGATAGTTACCTTTGATCTGGCACGACGTTCTGGAACACGCTGTATAATTGCGACTGATTTTAAAATATGATCCTCTAGGCTTACTACAATCGGTCAAATTGTCATTCAAATTGGTCGTAATGGTATGTTTTGTTTATGAATTTTTGGTAAACCATAAAAATTTGGTGGTTTACTGTATTTAGGTGTTAACATTGTTCTTTCACGATTAGCAAATTCATTCTTGAATTTGAAAAGTGTCTTATAAATTTTGTTTTCAATTGATTTGGTAGGATCATTTGGTAGCTTAGTATAAGGGCCATTTATTAATAAATCCATTACTTTTGAATCATAATCAACTTTGTTTATAATTACAGTAGAATTGCCCTTATCAGCCGGTAAAATAATAATAGAATTATCTTCTTTGAGATTTTTAATTGATTTTTGTTCTGCTTTTGTAGTATTGTTTTTTAAATGAATAGATTTTTCTGATATGACTTTACAACGTACTCTATATTCTTCTCTTTCGTGTTCAGGTAATTCACTACTTACTTGTTCTATTGAACTTATTATGTCTAATTTTGCTATTGATTTTGGAGTCAAAGCAAAAGTTAATCCTTTTGAAAGAACTAATACGTCTGAAAAAATTTTAAGTTTTCTTTGATAAATTAATAATAACATTATTGTCCTTTTTTCTCTTATTCTTTTGGGAATCAAACCACAATAATGTTTTTTATTTTTTATTTCGACGTTTCGGTAGCGTTCCAGCTACCGTTGTCAAGATTAAAAATATGACAAATAGACTACCTAGTTGTCATATTTTTTCGTTGTGTCAGATAGGGACCAAAAATTATTTTATTAATTTTATTACTAGTTAATCTTGACAACGGTAGCTGGAACGCTACCGAAACGTCGAAATGAAAGATAAAAAACATTATTGTGGTTTGATTCCCAAAAGAATAAGAGAAAAAAGAATAAGTAATGCCACAAGGAACTTACAGAAAACATTATTGTGGTTTCATTCCCAAAAAATAAGAGAAAAAATGGACAAATGATGTCTATATAACTATGGTGCGGCATTTATGTAGCGCTATTTTAATAACGGCCTACATAAAATGTATTTGGAAATAAGAGCTATTGCCATCACTATAATTTAATAACGTTAAGAGGAAGAGGCAACCTGTTTTTTTCTGTGTATACTTATAATTCTAAAAAAATTAAAAACCAAACAACCTTACTATTTGCATAGTTAAACGCTACCACAACACAAACTAAACATCATACAAACAATAAACACAATGATTAAAAAAAACATCAACCTCAGAAATCCGATGCGATTTGTTCTATTTTGTCAACTGCGCTGGACAATTATGTGCCGTATTTACAATAACACTCAACGATACGTAACCGTAAATTACGCGAAACGCTAACGTTATTAGCGTTAGAGGCGTGATTAAGTGAATCGCGCATTTAATAAACGTCAAAATACCGCAAACGTAATTACTGCAGACCATTTTTTAACAAGCAATATCTCTCTAATATCAGAAACTGCACTATGTAAATTTCAACTGATGAATTGCACAATAATAAAAAAATAAACTTTTCAATAAGGCGTAATTCAGATTTGCATTACAGAGGGGCCGGATACTGGTGACTGCTATTGTTTGAAATACTTTAAAAAAAAACAAAGGAATGGAGAAAATTATCAAAGGTAATACCACGAGTGCTTCAAAGTTTATCGATAATTTTTTCTTCTCCACGAAAACTTGTTTATTTGGCAAAAATATGAAAACAAACAGATTGATAAAATCACGAGTCCGTTAGGACGAGGGATTTTATCTAAATTCGGTTTGTTTGAATGTTTTTGCCTCAAATAAACAAGTTTAAGTGATGAATATAAAAAATTATGTGATAAATTAACTCCAATGTTAAAATGTCATATACCTGGAAATGTTATTGTTACTTTGACATCGATAAAAAAGGTGCATCCTTTTTTATCGCGATAAAAACTCCCCTTCCTCAATATCTAGTGAGCGGGCGTCACTTTTACACAATGACACTGAGTCGCAAGTTTGGTTACTTATAATTCAAGTTGTTCATCGATATATTCTGTCGTTAATTTATCTTGCCAAAAAACACTCGAGCTTTTTTTTCTATCAGATAAATTTCTCTTTAACTTAAAGTTTTTCCAATCACTAAACTTGCTCGAAAAACTGACATTAGATAAAATCGCTCCACTTTCGGTGTCGCGATTTTATCATGACAGTTTTTCTCGTAAAATTAGTGATTGGCAAAACTGTTTCGTTGCAAAGAGAAATTTATCCGATAAAAAAAGCTCTTGTGTTTTTACTGTTGATAAAAATTGAAGAGCGAGTTGAATTTGGGAAGATTATTTTTTTCAACAATTTAAAATTTTGTATTACCTGAATGTTCAATATTCTCTTGGGTTATGGCACTCAATCGGTTTGTGCTCATTTTTCAATAAACTTCGAAGCACTTTAAGTTGCCAATAATGACAAATTCAAAGTAAAATTTTGATGTTTCGATGTAAACAAGGTATTATCGATGAGGAAGCAGAATTATCAGTATAATACCGAATGATTGGCTAGAATAATTTATTGCTATTGGTTAAAACCACCAAAATGTCAGATTTTGACAAGTGGAAAAAATAATCACCTATAAATTTCAGGAAGATTTAAGGTACATTTACATCCAATTATGCGCGTGCTTAAGTTTGAAATTTGCTCGCTTGACATATGACGTCTTCATGTATCTATTTACACTGAAAATTTTACTTTTGCTTAAGCTTGAGCGGGCTTATTCTTCTGTTTGACAAATGCAAGACAATTTCATTTAAAATTTTACGATTGTTAAGAAAATTTTATGATCATTTTTGTCTCATTAAATTTCTTTGAAGAGGAAAAGCTTCATCACCAATAAAAAATGTTGGCACTTCATTGCAGTATGGGGAAGAAGTTTACTTGTTGGTATATGTGCCTGCTGAAAGGTTTTTTTTTCCAAATGTGGAATTCTTAAATATGCCACCATCACTCTGAAGACCCAATATCAACAAAGATAAAATTATATTTTGCATCACATATTGCTAATAGTATACTAAGTATTGCTAAATAAATGTCTCGTACCCAAAACCTTCTTTTTTGCGAATTTTCTTTCTCACACAATTTTTGGGCCGTTTTTTATGTAATGTTATTACGATAGATGCTAGAGAGCATACTACTAAACTTTTAATCTTATTCTCGTCCATTATTTTTATAGGTATCCAGCTCACGATAAACTACGGCCAGACAAATGACATAACCAAAAAATTTAGAACCAATGTAAATGATCATTATGTGAAATGTCAATTAAGTAAGAGATTAAGCACGCGCGTAATTGAATGTAAATGTACCTTTAGCCTTCCTGGTAAATAGTATAATATTTCTGTATTTGTATATTCATTCTATTACGTTCATCAGATTATCTCATCATTTATACTTATAGAGTATTTAAAAGATTCGATAAAAGTGGAATTATAACAGTTACTCACATACATACATACATAATATTAACTCCAAGACTTTTCATGACATTGACTCCTGATATTATCAACTTACTCACATTAGTTAAATAATTACCATTGCATTAATTATGTCTATCTTAATTAACAAACAAAAATACACCTAATGAGGTTAATTTGAATTATTTTGTTTGCATATGAATTATTTTTAAATAATAATATAATAATAATATGTACTTCATAATGGAATACTATCTAACGTAGGTCATATTACAATTTTAATTGTGTCTAGAATTATAATACAAATCACTTTTTTTCGGTATAATGAGGATTAATGGATCTTCCCAAATTTAGAATTCTGGTAGGTATATTTATTCTTCAACTCAAAGAATGTTTATCAGTCAGCTCTCATATAAAAAAACTCTATGCATCCTTCACGGTTTTTATGTCTCTCCCAATTTTTTTACACGGAGCTGAATAAACGTATTGTTCTATTTCATCAATTCTAAATTATAAGTTAACCGACTGGTATTTTGTTTGGTAATCATACCTCTTACTATCAACCTCTTACTGCTAATGCCTAATGGTGAAGTGCTCTGTTTTGCTAAGAGTTCAACAAATTTTCATCGAGAGCTAGATTGCCGTCGTCGTCCTGTTGGTTCTTTAGTTCATGAACAATCGTGCGATCAATTACATTTCACCATACAAACTTTCCTGGCCACGCTGAAAGCGTGTTGCTTGATAAGGCCGCAGGCCGAGGGCTATTATCTTTGAGCAAAACGCTTGAAGGATTCTCTACGACAAAATTTTGAGTATTTATCAAGACCCGAGGAGTATTCGATAAGATAATTTTTTACTTTGTAGCTTTCAAAAAATTGATGATTGCCAATCTGATGTTTAATAATTTTCAATACAAACTTTGTTAGTTTTAATCAAATAGTATTCATTTTTATTTAAAACTACAGTTGTGAAAAGTAAATTGGTAAATTAATTGAATCTTTAGATGTAATACCTAATCTTCGCGACATTTTTAATCCAGTTGTCAGCTTGACGTTTAATTAATGTTTAATAAAAAGTAAACACCAAACTGAAAACACCACATGTAGGGTATTATCAGTAGTAATACCCCTAGGGCTTTGATAATACCGAGATAATTTTGTCATAGAGAATGCTGAAAGCGTGTTGCTTGATAATAGCCCAAAGGGCAAAGGCCGAGGGCTATTATCTTTGAGCAACATGCTTGAAGGATTCTCTACGACAAAATTTTCGAGTATTTATCAAGACCCGAGGAGTATTCGAAAAGATAATTTTTTACTTTGTAGATATCAAAAAATTGATTGTAAATCAGACGTTTAATAATTTATTAGTTATAATCAAACAAATACTATTAATTTTTATTCGAAACTACAGTTGTGAAAAGTACAATTAGTAAATTAATTGAATCGTTAGATGCCATATCAAATTATTCGCGACATTTTTAATCCAGTTGTCAGTTTGACGTTTAATTAATTTTTAATAATAAGTAAACACCAAACTGAAAACACCACATGTAGGGTATTATCGCTGTAATACAGCGGTGATTGGATGAAATTTGACACATGACTTGAAATTAAGTAATTTGATTGGTTACTATATTCAGAAAAAAATTATCAATAAAATACTCTCTTAATACTCCTGCCCAAACATTTAGTTATGTCAATACTATGATTATGGAATGGATCCATTGAATTACCGATTACGTGGACGCGGAGGAAAAGAAAAGACAAACGGTAGTTGAATATTTATTTGCAGTAGTAGAAAGATCAAATGATTATAGTGGTAAATTCACAGATAACTATACCTTGATTCCGTGGAAGATTGGACTAAATTGGCTAATATTTCAAATAGTATCCCCGGCGGATCGAATTATTCATTGTCGTGAAATTTGGAACCTCTATTTCCGACAACTAAGAATCTTCCACTAACATCAAATTCACAAGCTGATCCATACAAAAATACAAAAGTGTGCTTGCTGCATAACGAACAAGAATTGGGGTCGGTCTATTCTTGAACAGTAATATTTTTTGTTAACGGCTGGTGATGTACTTCTTGATCTATTTTATTGGAAATCAACGGAACTTCCCTTGTTATGGAACTACTTGGAGCGGAAGTACCAGCTGACGTTGGAGCTGGCATTTCTTCGATATTTATATGGATATCGTGATTATGTAGTAAAATGTTTGAATAAACAATGAATTTTTTGTCACCACTGATGTGTCTCACTAGAATATTTGGATATTGTTTCACCACAAACCAAAGATTTTTTCATAAAAACATAAACTTGGACATACCAAATTGTCACCAACTTGGATAAGATTCAAGTTTCAATAATTTTTGGTTGAAAATTAGTCATCGACTGGTAAATATTATAATAACAATAAAATCGCTTGTAGGCATTTCCAAGGACGTATTATACAAGTTGAAGGCTATCATTTAAATTTTTGTAGGTAGGTGGGGTAGGGTACAGTCGAGGGTACAGTTCTATCTCTTCTCTAGAATTATCTATATATAATTGATATTTCTCGAAATCTCTTTTCGTTATAGCGTATAGTAGGTACATTATAAGTTTTGGAATTGTCACACCTGATATTCTCTGTTTCAGTAAGAATTTCAGAAATTTTTCGGAAAAACCTATAGGATGATTACCTAATAGACATTTACTGAAATCTCGTTTTAATACCATTTCAATAATTTCTACAATATCAAAGTATACTATTTTGGTATTAACTTTTTTGCTATTATCTCACATTTATGTTTATATTGACTTTTGTTATTTGTTACAGCAATGTCGACCGAAACAGAGGGGCTTAGTAATGACTCCCTTCAAAGCCTTCTCAATGATACTGGTAAGTGAATTTTTGTTTATTATTTTCCAGTACGTGACTTCACATCTGAATATTATCGGCTGGTTCATAATAAGTAGTGATTTAATTTACATCGCATTCAAAACGAAATATTCACGTTTTTTAAATATTTTTATTTCAAAAATATCCACACGATCGTGAACAATTACCAGCATGTGAGGTAATTCAAGATTTTTGGATGTAAAATGGCTACCGCTAAAAACTAAATTAAAAGCTCCCTCTATCGTTCAATGTTTATACTATTAAAATTTAAAGCAGTCCATGTACCGTGCTGCTCTGTAGTTATACTCCCTCCCTGATAGATGACTCTAGTAGTTACGACGAATGCGACTAAAATTGGAAACATATTATACCTATCTAAACTTTATTTCTGACACATATACAAACTGGATTAAAAATGGCAGCTGCATTCATAGCGGAGTTATCGTGACCTTGGACACTGTTTTCAAAGAGGAATTATTGTTACCTTCTTAGAATGTTTGTAGTATGAAGCATAGTTCTAGATGGAGCTACATACATTTGAATAAATATTAAATTGAAATCTTGTTAAATCTTTTTCTATCGAAAGTACAATGGAAAGCTAACATAAAAACTAGTTCAAGTTTAAAGTTGTGTAAATTAATTAGTTATTTTTAAAAATAAATTATACTGAACCGTTACACCGGAAAAAGCTAAGTGAACTTCAAAAAAAATGATTCATGAAGATTAGCAATTGTAATAGGTACCTATACACGGTGAACCAGGAAGAGAGGTTATAAAAAATTATATATAGTATATATAGTAGTAGTATATAGTAGTAGTAGTAGTATATAGTAGTAGTATATAGTAGTAGTAGTATATATATATAGTATGTGATATAAAAAAATATGTCTATTACTCCTCATTAACGATTTATAGGTGTCAAAAGTTTTATAAAATCTTATAATTTATAATTATTAAATGACTTACTGGAAATGAATTGAAATTCAATCATTTATGAACACCATAAATACACACTTACTGCCAATATAAACTGATTTTCGTTACCCTTGTGAACTTAGAGTACTCTTGTGACATCTATAACTTTGAGGCCCATAGTTCGTTTACGAAGAAAATGATGCATCATACATTTTGTATGAAGTAGTATCAATATTTTTAGCCTTCCTGGGACGCCCATACAAATAAAATAACTATAAATTAACTCTTTAAAAATGAATAATACAACCAATAGAAATTATACGGTCAATTCAGTTGATTCAAGTTGTTTGCTAGTAAAACACTGTAATTTTAGATTAATTATTGAATAATACATCACTTGCATGACTAGTTGATCTTTTCCTTCGTTCTTGACCCCCACAGCCAAATGAAAACGGTCGATTCTTTTCATGTCGTCATAAACATGATTTTGACCTTGGTTCACAATTTTAGGAAGCTTTTTGAGGAATTGAAATTTCAAGATCCATTATTTGTTTTCAATTTTCTCTTTTAATTTTTTTAATCAAAAGCTTGATGTGGGATTTTAACTTTAATAAACTTACTGCTAAAAAGTAAATTGAAATAAAAAAACTAGAAATCATAAAAAGTACTTTAACCCGAATATGATGTTTCTGAAATATCAAGAGCTTATGGTTTCATTCTGATAAGGTCACTATACAGAAGTTAAATCGACAACATATGGTTTTAAATATAATCACCATTCTCTTGTCTTGTTTTTTGAAAATTGTGATTACCAGTGGGAAAAGAAGCGAAAACAGAAGTATGGATTATGTCATATTGAATAATATATTTTCCTACGACCACATAGGAAAGTGACATATATCGCACTGACTAGTTCTATGGAAAGTGACCTTTATTCATACGCGTACGGAAAAAAATCTTATCCGTACGTGTGCGGATAAAAAAGCTGTTGAAATGCTAGTCTTTTTACTCCGCAAATTAATATGTATATGTGAAATGCTTATTTCCTAAGTTGATTTGTCCATATAATAATGTAATATAATCTATTTATTTCATTTAAAATTAAAAAAAAAATACCGAGCCCGGACTCGAACCACCCTACTGCTTGTCAAAAATCGAGCCCACGGATGCCTAGACCGCTCGGCCATCCCACTGTTGTAGCTTATGGTTCTTGTCCAAGATACTAATAAGCGCTAAGGAAATATACACAACAGTTTATTTATTCTCCAAAATAAAATGTGTTTATATCGACATTTATTGGACTTTCATGTTATTAAAACATAAAAATCACAATTTTCTGGGCCAATTTCAAAGGTAAGTAATCAAAACCATATAAAGTATTTACAAATACACATATGTAAAACCTCTCACATCTACATAAAAAAGCAAGATTATACATGCCTAATTTGGTAAAAGTATATCGCGTGGTCGTAGGAAAAATAGTGTACATAACTTGTGCGAAGTGATTTTTCACACTCGTGGGATTGTCTCACTCGGCTGCGCTCGTGAGACAATACTTCCCACTCGTGTGAAAAATGTCACTTTCCGCACACGTTACGTAATATACTATATTATGTCCGTATGTAATTCAACATATAAGAAGGTTAAAACTATCCATTCAACTTTAAACAACACAAATGTTTTATTTTATTTTATAATTGGGAAAAGTAGAATTCGATAGATGGCGCTCTGAAATGTCAATGTCATCTTAGCAACGAGTAAAACAAATCAGCAGCCGTATAAGCCCTTTGATATTTAAGTGGTTTATTTATTATTATTTTCAGTGTGTGTTTTGTAAAACTTTTGCTTTTTTTTTGATTATGC
The DNA here is from genome assembly GCA_910591675.1 of Galerucella calmariensis. Lineage (NCBI taxonomy): Eukaryota > Metazoa > Arthropoda > Insecta > Coleoptera > Chrysomelidae > Galerucella > Galerucella calmariensis. The sequence goes on from CAJUYG010000184.1 coordinate 14,042, forward strand.
TTTAGTATTTTGTGTTGTTCAACTAAATTTTGACTCCTAATATTTTTATTTTTGGAGTAATAGGTATGGTTGATATTTGTGAAAAGTACAACAAGCGTTCAATTAACTGTTTAGTTTTAGGTCCGATTTCGTGTTTTTATTTTATTTTTGATACAATTATATCTACAAAAGTTGCAGGGAAGTTAGGTTTGTATTGAGTAATATTTTTAATCTTTAATACCGACTTATTTTCTCTTTGATCTGCAATGAAAACAAAAAATAGAATAACATAACCTCTTCCATAATATCTCTGATTATATAGACCATTCCAGAATGACGTCACTGACAGGTCGGCCATATTTGTTGAGGGGCAGGCAAAGTTTGTTTACGGTTCAGTTGCATTGTAACTAAAGCTTTGTCAACATCAATTTTTAAGTTTTTGACCAGTAGTTTTTGAGAATAAATTATACTTTCGAGATTTACAGTATTTCATCTGTAATACTATTGAAAATGCCATCGTTTTGTTCGGTTCTGAAATGCTCTATGCGAGCTGAAAGAGACAAGGTATCATTTTTCAGATTTCCTGCCGTTTTAACAAATCGGGGAGATTATTTGAACGCATTATCCAGTGAACGGCATAAGGCATGGATAAGGACTTTAAAACGAGATCCTTTAACAGAAACTCAGCTTAGAAATGGTCGTATATGTTCCAGACATTTTTTGTGAATGACGAACCTGCAATGAAAATTTATAATATTAATTTTATCATTCTGATAGGGATTGAAAAGTTTTAAAATTTTTCATCTGAGAAATGTTTTTACCTTGCTTAAAACAACGAAAGCGTCGTTGACTTTCTTAGCCATAAATTTCAGAATTGCCCCTGGGTTGTAATTTTCATGGGTTTTCAAGCTTTTTACAGCTTTCAACTGTTTAGTTGTGTAGTAGCTATGAGTTTCCACTAAATAACCTACTAAATCCAGCATGGTCACAGTGGGTAAATCAGTTTGGGACGTCAAACATTCACTAATTGTAAGGGTATACGGCTCAATGTTATTTATCACTGCAATTTTCTTTAAATAACGCGAAAGAACATCTCCCGATAGTGTTGCAAAATATGCACTTCGTGACAGCGACATTATTGCAATAATCTAACAAGCAGTCTCTTTCTGTTATTATTAAATACTACAAACTATGAATGTAAAAACTTTTTTCAAAAACTATAACACAGGAGATCAAACTTAATGTTAACCAAACAAAAATAACAATGCAACTGAACCATAAAATAACTTTGTCTGCCACTCAGCAAAGATGGCCGACCTGTCAAAGTCACGTGTTCTGGAATGGTCTATAAGAATACTACCTCAGAATATGAAATGATGACAGTTGAGTTAAATAGAAAAACACAGTTTTAAACTTGTCACTGACACAAAATTAAACAAATGAAGTACGGGTGTACGGTAATTACGTAAATTACGTTGACTTGAATATAATACAAAAACAATGCAAAACGAATTATTTTACTCGTTGCGTTAGTTGCAATTTTCTCCGCCAGAGGTCTCTACTCCGCCCAATATCAAATCGTCAAGCTCTTCTGAAGTTTAAACTGTCATTGATTTTGACACTGAAACCTGTTCGTCAAATTCTTATGCCTTTTTTGTAATTGGCTATAAGACATCTCATCAGAAAGTTGTTAACTTCATCTTCAATTATTTGATAATTTTCTGTGAAAGATTCGAACAATTAGGAATTGTTAATTTTCCATTTTATTCCTTTTGCAAATTATTACTGATTTTAATAAAGTCTATCTCCCATGATTTTGACAGTTCCATAACGACATTCGTGGTGTTTAATAAGAAAGGAAATAGTTATTCGAGTTGAGTACAATAAACACTTTTTGCACGAGCTACATACAATATTTTACCTTCGTTCACGTAAAAACCAAAACATTTATTACTTATATTGCTCTAAATGAACTAAAAATGACAGATGAGTGCAATGAACTTTCAAAGTTTTCATTGCACTGGAGCAATAAAGAACTAGTTTTTCTACTGTAGGACGTTCAATAAAATTTTGTTAATTGCATGACCGTAGAAAAAATAGTTTTCCACGAATAGCTGGGAATTTACAACATTCCGGACGAAATTTCTCAAATAAAAAGTCAACATTTCCCATTCACTTCCATACTGTGAGGAAATATCATAAGGAAACGACATTGACGTGATATTTCCTTACAGTTGCTTGCTCCTCTACTTAGCAATCTTCGTAGTCGTCCAGGAATGTAAGGCTTTTCCTACTCGCTAAAAAATGTACTATTTTTAGCAGCATTTTACGTATGTGTTGTGAAATTTTAGCTTCCTAGTGGAAGCAGGTATTATCCAGGAATGAAAGTGGGTTTGTGGAAACAAAATCGGATAATCATCTTATTATCCAGATTTCATATGCGCTAAGATCACTGGATAGACAGCTGCAAGGCAATCCACGTGAAACATGGTCACACTAGAGGTATCTCCACTACAATTCAGATAAGTTTTACTTTTCAAAAGCTTTCACTATTGTTTTCGTATTTCTGCACTAATCTTCACAAAACAACACTTTATCAGGAGCACTTTTGTAATGGTATTTTTGCACACAGGCACAATTAAACACCTACAAAATGATTTTAGAGATAGAGAGAGGTTTAATTTACTGTGATTTAAATTTATTTTGGAGATTTGATGGAAACACCTTCAACAGTTTTCTATTTTCTCTTAAATGGTCCCTTATAGCACTGTAAACCAGTGGTTTATTGTCTTTCTGCTCTAGTCTTTCATAGCACCCAATCCAGCATACTCACCAACGGCACCTTTACAAGGACTTACTGGGTATTCCCACACCACAAGTGAAGTTTGTCTAAAACAAATTGTTGGAAAAACAGTGTGTCACAAATTACAACGTTTATATTGATAATAACAACTTTATTTACTTTAAACCAAGGGTAAATGAAACTCAAAGTCCAAACCACAACTTTAATATTGATATTGTCCTCCAAAAGAACAAACCATATAGCTTAGCAACTAGTTTCGGTAAAATTTACCATCATCAGGATTATGAAACATTTACTACTGGTGTAAAACCAATCAATTTCCCAACATCATCATTGCTGTAGGTAATAAAAATGGTTCGGAAAAGAAAAAGAAAAGGGGAAAAAGCCTATGCTAAAAGATATCCATGACCATGGAAACTTGATTATAATGAAGTATTAAAAAGGAAGGAGGAATTTGTTTTATAAATTTTCATATGAAAAAACAAATGGAAGACTTGGGAGAAATTTAAGGAATTGTAGTTTCAAAAATTTTCGAGGAACTGCAAAGTTGACTAGCCAACTTTGAAGTACCTCGAAAATTTCAACCACATTTGAGTAATGGATGATCTCTGGAAGTTACTTATTTACTTTATTCACAGTTTTCTGCAAATATCATTTCAGTAGAGCGTGCTATAGATATCAAAGATAGTAGTATAATACGCCTTACAGATATGTAACTTGTACTGATACGCGAATACACCGAAACCGGTCTGTAAGTGATATTGTCCGTCCGAATTGCAAACTAAAATGGTTGGTATCTGTAAAATAGAAAGTGTAATTCAATGTCCTTCGTGGCATACAGCCAAGGAAGTAGTTGTTGCTTCTTAGTAGACGGATTTGTTCTTTGATTTTCAAAGACTTTGTTAGGCGTTATAATAGTATTATCATCTTTGACCTCGATATTACTAACATTTATAATTCCCACAAAACTGCTGAGCAAAAACATTAATTGAGTACATATGGTTTTTGAAACTACTGTATTCGATAGAAGTTATCCCCTTCTGACATCCATGAACAACTACTAGAAAATTCATATTATATTTAGGTAGTTATCAATTAAACTGGAAATTTCAATAGTAAAAAATGAGCAGAATAATTATCTTCACAGTATCTTCTTTCGTGTTAGTGGTACTACTGAAACAGTAAACAATTTTCACAACAATGAGTATGATATGTAATGATATTTAATAGTAGTTTGGGTTGTTAGACATCACCAATAATATTACCACATGAATTATGGAGTAAATTGTCGATAATTAACGAATGGGATTAATCAACTTGTGAATATAAATATTTTTTCTACACCCACATGTACAGGGTGTCTCATTATATTCTGACTGTTTTTAAGAGCTTATATCTTCGAAACGGTTCTGGATAATAAGATGCGGTTTCCACAGTTAGGTTTAAAATTACCGTTAGTTTTGTTGTGACACATTTATATAAATGGCGTACTTCCGGTTTACCCGCTAGAAAAGTGGCGTATATTCAGAATACAGTAGATGTAATTTTTTAAGTGGGACACCCTGTATATTTAGCAATTTATTGAAAGACGCATATTTTTAGTTTATAACGGTACTTTGAAGTTTAAAATCGGTGCACAGAAAGCGAAGTTAGATAACTTTAACTAGGATACTGTAATGATTTAGATATGAAGATGGTACTTTATTAGCTAAAGTGAACTGTAAAAAAACAAATAGAAACATGTTTTAGGGCACTTAAAAACAAATGTTCGACGTGTATTCCTTCTTGGTCTATACATTTGTGGAATCGAACCAAGTTGTCAAATGCTGCTGTCAGCATTTCAAGAGGAATATTTTCCATCACCTGCCGTATGTTATTTTTAATTCCTCAATAGTAGCAGGCATCGGGTTGTAGACTCTATCTTTCACAAATCCCCATATAAAAAAACCTGGGACAGTCAGGTCTGGGGAATTTGGGGGCCATTCTATTGGACCAGTCCTACCAATCCAATTATTTCCAAATTGTTGGTTAACAGATTCTCTTGCTCTTTTGGAATAATGGGGTGGAGCCACGTCTTGTTGAAAGCAAACATTTTGGTTCAAAATACCATCTTGTTTTCACTGGTTCTAACACAATGTGACGTTCTGTCAATGATCGCAATATTTTTGTGATGTGACATATTAACGCCTCCTTGATTATTATTTATTAATAAGATATCTGAATCATTACAGTATCCCAGTTAAAACTTCGCTTTCTGTGCACCGATTTTAAACTTCAAAGTACCGTTATAAAGTAAAAATATGCGTCTTTCAATAAATTGCTAAATATACAGGGTGTCCCATTTAAAAAATTACATCTACTGTATTCTGAAAATACGCCACATTTCTAGCGGGTAAACCGGAAGTACGCCATTTGTATAAATGTGTCACAACAAAACTCACGGTAATTTTAAACCTAACTGCGGAAACCGCATCTTATTATCTAGAGCCGTTTCGAATATATAAGCTCTTGAAAACAGTCAGAATATAATGAGACACCCAGT
>CAJUYG010000184.1:19465-36489 GCA_910591675.1 Galerucella calmariensis
AGCAGCCGTTAATTCCACAATATCATCAACACTTTCACTTGGATCCTTGTTTTTCAATGATATATAACAATTCAATATCAGAGTTTTTTCATTTAAAGATAATGAACCTGTTTTTGGTCGTTTAGATGGTCCTTGGCTTATCGACATTGTTTGGTACTTGCACAATTAACATTCAACAAATGTTTTAAATATATTCCAACTGTTTACAATATTATGAAAACCATACAACTTCATACAACTTTACTCAAAGAACTAATACTAAGTACTGATTTAATGTACCTACTTTCTTTTAAAATAATATTCCCGATAATGTTTCTAAGAAAACTGGGTTGTTTGGAAAATCCCTCTCAATAATCGAATAATCTGTAAATAGGTGTAATCGTATTAAGCCGATTACAGTAGGCCTCTTGGCATTTAAAATTTCTGAGAAAAATTCCCCAAACACTACATATAGGAGTAATACAAATAAAAAATATTCATTTTGCTTCTTTGAATTTAATAAAAATTGTAACGATATCTTGCTATCTTGACTTCAATTAATTTTTCTTAAATATATTTCATTGTAATTTATTTGTGACAATATTCAAAGTTCTTCTTACGAAAAGAACAAAAATATATAAAATAATTATTGTTACAGATTGGTTTGTTTTCTATTATGAATAAACTGTGTTGCCTTTCTTTATCAAACTTACTAAAATTTATGTACCTCTATCACTTTTTTTTATTAAAATTAGTACATCCCGTTACCTCTGACCTAAATCGTATATTCTTTAGCATAGCTGCAACTAATTCGTTCAATACAAAATGTACCTTACGGTATACCCTCTTAAAATATACTTTGGTACGTCTATGAAATCTACTTAAATGAATGATTTATTACTCCTGGTCCTTTCTATATAGACTTTAGGACGATCAAGGTAATTGGTGACATGTCGAAAAACTCTTTTTTGGTATACGGGGTTGTTAAAAATATGATGGATCGAGTTCAATCTTCATTTTTTCAAATGAAACAATCACATTTGTATACTCTCACTTATAATGAATATTATGGTTTTAAATGAAACTAACTGTTTCTGATTGACTCCACAATATATTTGTAAAAATTTGTAAATTGCAAGTAAATTGACAATTGTTTCGATGAATATGTTTTTGTGCAAAATTATGTTCAAAAAGATTACTGAATTCACAAACAATTTCCTTTGAAAAACCGAATGTATCGCGATCTAATAATATTTTGAAACCGCTAAAAAAGAGAACATAAACGTTTAAAAATAAATAGCCTTGGTTTATTAAAAAATCCAGTTTATGCTGTCTACATGCTCTAAATTACACGTTTTTGTGAAATAGTGTCAAACTAATAAAATAATAAGAGATATATTGTGTTTCCAATACGTTGGTATGTATTTTTATTTTGGCTTGACTATTTCACTGGAGTAAATTTACTATTAAATATAGACAATTTTGACCTTTACACGATTATTTATTAAATATCACGTTGTGATTGAACATAACTTTATAAAGAACAATAAATAGTTGATAATCTGATGCAAATATTGATTTATTAAATAATAGTCGTCGTTGTAGATAGATTAGTCTATAAAGCTGCAAATATAATAAGGTTTGCGACATTATTCTATCCAATGAACATACGATTAACTCTCAGTGACTTCGGGTTATACCAGAAGTTGCAGTCAACTTTTTTTATTTTAAATTAAACACCCCGTATATTTTTGAAATTCTTACTCAATCAGAAACTTTCTAATACAAGGTACTATAACGTCTTATGGTTTCTAAGATGAAAATTATTTTATTAAAAAAATTAATGTTTCACTGATATGTATAAACTCCATTAATTTCGTAATAAATGAGAATTATTTACTAATAACCATCAATACATATCAATCACTATGATATTCCAGAATAATAATCTCAATTTTTCATTCAGGGTGAAAGAAAATTAACGTTAATTTTGAATGATGAAAAATAGCTATAACTATATTTTTTTATAAGGCTCACAGACTTTTAATACTTCCCGTTAAATTCTGTGGTAGACTCTGAACAAATATTAACCCTTCCCTATACCTGAGTGTAACCATTTTCCTAATGTTTCTGTTCTTTTGCATTCAATATTAACTAATTATGATTATTTATGAACTTGACAAAATAGCTGACAACATTTCATATAGGAAATATTCAAAAACATCCCCATTTTGTCGCAACCATTTTCCACAACGTTCCAACACTACACAATTAGTTATATTACTAAAATTAAGGTTTTGTCCGAAATAATTGAATAAGTGAGAACTTCTTAGACAAGAACGTACATTTTCGGTGTCGATGGCGAATGCCGTTATAACACATATTGGAAAAAACTCCAGAGAAAACGAGGCAAAGTGCACGTACTCAGACGGCTACTCGATAATCTTGTGGATTATCTTGTAAAAAATGACTATTTTTCTAACTATAATCCAAGAGATTTCGGAACAAGACGGTAAATGTAGAGTAGGCGTATTATGATGAACTGTCGATGTTATTTTAATACTAAAAATTACAGTTTCACTAGTAATCGGACAAACTTGGCAAAACATCAAAAAATAATAAGAAAAGTTATTGTAATTTGAATGAAAAGCTTGTTAAAAATCAATAACGGTTTCAATTTTTCACTTGTTTATGAAACGAAGTTTAGTATACAAAATATTTGTTCAATCATTACAAAAAAGTACAACGTCAATGGTATTATTAGCAAAACAAAATTTCAAGTGTTTTCTTTTCACTAAAGTTTCGCTTCAGAGGTTGATAACACCAAAAAAATCAGCGGAGTAACGTCAGTCCTTTAGTTGAATTTGGACTATTTAAACCTTGGTATGGCGGCCAGACTATAATATTTTATTATAAAATTATAATACAAAGTAGTTAGGAAATGGAGATTTTAATAATCATTCTGTTAATGCAGAATGATGCCTTTATAAAGTAGCCTAGAGAAATTTCTGTATGAATTATTTGAAGGTAGAATCAGGAGCAGTACCTATTTTATTTCACGATAGGATTTGATCGAGCCGACTACGATCTTCAATTCATTCGTATCAGAACATCCTATTCTATTTTACGATTACGTTTTGTACAGCAATTTTAACAGAATTCATCTGACATTTGGCTCAACAAAAAACTAATGTTACATTTTTAACTCTCGATTTTCATATTTGCGGAAATACCACATAAATATCATTCAAGTTACGGGATTGCCACTATGAAATTCTTCACCAATTTATTGGAAAAAATTGAGTCTCTGTGAATGTCAAAATTATGGGCTTACTCAGCCATCCAACCAAATTCATTGATATTTGTTGAAAATTGTGGAAAGTATTTTTTCTTGTATATCCTTTTGATCTGCGCTTTGGCAAAATAGGCCTCAGCCTATATATAAGAGCTCTAGTGGATCTAAAACTTATAGATTATTGATAGTAATAAGCTGAACAGTCTTATTTACCTTTACGAAGTAACCAAATCAGAAGTCGGACCTGTCCCTGAACTATAACTTTTGGCGAATGCGCTTTTAGATCATTCAAGTAGGTAAAGCCGTTTTGTTTTGTTTTCGGAAACCTGCTTCGAAAAGCCGAAGCTTCAGGAAACTTCTCGGAAAGGTTAAATACATAGAAGGCAACACCTGCGACAAACAGGAGTACAGATTTTAATATACAGTAAATCAGTAAAGAGTTAACAGATAGAGAATTAGTGAAGATAGATAGTGTAATATTTAAGTGGCGAAAGATAAATTAGAACTATTATACCGCGTGTAAATAAATTAGTAGACATTAAGTAAACTGTGTATATACATTTAAGTTTAATATATACATTTTTTAAGTGTTTCGACTTCTGAGGCCATTGACACAGTTACAGTATTTCCTGCATTATAGGTGAAAGTTATGATATTTTATACATTTTAGCTGGAACTTGCTTTATTAAATCTTTTAGGTAGGATAATACTGTATTGAATTTCAATAATCACTGAGTGGTTCTTTTATATTGTTTTTGCTGGTAGATTTGGTAGCGGGGACATTCCACTAGAATGTGTTCAACAGTTTGATGAACAGAACGTATAACTATCACAGGGGGCGATCTTACTTTATCATCAAGTATCCATAGGTATAGCGTGTATGACCTATGTGCAATCTTCTTATAATTGGAGATCTTATAACTAGAGAGTGTGAAGTTATGGTGATATTTTAGACTAGATGATTTTATGAGAGGTGGAGTGTTGTGTCCCAGTATGATTGCCAGGAGTCTCTGAGATGTTTTTTAAACAGAGATTTTAGGTCGTCATGGTTTTGGTTGTAGCCAGCTTAGCGGCGTTGTCAGCTGTTCATTCCCAGTGATTCCCATAGGGTCCAAATTATCATGACCATGGTGTTTTGAGAAAATATTGTCTCGAATCTTTCGTGAATTTCTTGTATTAGAGGGTGTTCTGAGTTGAGTTTCTTGGATTGAGGAAGAAGAGTCTGTACAGAAAGCGACCTTTTTATTTCTTTCGTCTATTATTTTAAAGACCTGGATAATTGCAAACATTTCTGCAGTAAATATACTACAAATGTTTTGAGGAGCAGTTGTAAAGGGTTTCGTTTGATGAGGTGACCGCTCATCCTACTACTTTGCTGTTTTTGGAAGCGTCTGTAAAGTTCAATATAGTGTGTAAGTATTTCTATGATTAAATCAATAGTAATTAGCTATATTGTGTGTTAAATTTCATCCCACCGTGAAAATTATTTAAATAAATAAAGAAAAATTACACTACTATGAACTATGAAATAATATTGATGTATTTTGTCTCAACTGTTAACATTATCTCATGAGATCTTTTTTGATGAGTATAACATTTCTATTGTAGCCTGATGATGGTAATTTTGTACCGAAACTAGTTGCTGAACAATTTGTTCCTTTGGTGGACAATATTAAAATTGTGGTTTGGACTTTGAGTTTTATTGATCCTTCTTGTTGGGATTTTTACAACCACATTTGAGAAATGGATGAGCTCTTGGAGTTGAAAAATAGAATGGTTAATTGTCAATTTTAGTATGACGTATCTCACTCATCTCTTAGAAACTTTTCAGAAACACTAAACTTGTTACGTCTCTTCATCCACACTCGAATCCACATTCGTCTGGGGTATACTAAAAACAAGTTGCACCGTGTGAACACAACATAAAAGATTAAGGATTAACATCCTTTGGAGGACCGGAACATTTTCGCTGTATCAGCTCTAATTCTATTATGAACGAGATTGAAATACAAGATCTGCCATTGGAAAGACCTAACTTCTGGGAAACTACAACCAGGTGAGGACAAATGAATTCCTAGGCCAGAGTAACACTGCTTCAAGAGTTTTTACCAGGATTCCAACAGGACACTGTTGCCTGAATGAAATTCAAAGTAATACAGAATCCTAGGGCACGACACCTAGGATGGCATGGAAAAGGGTTACCCAAACTGAAACCTGCGGATATCCTTAATTTACTTCCGGAACTAGGTCTGGAGGAGCTACTATTTAAAGCATACCTCAAGAACTAAGTAGCAACTCAATGGACCTCTTAGGCATTGGTGAGTGTCACCCCATTATACATAAATCTTCATAACCCTAAATGTATATTTCCTCCTTTACCGAGGACCAGTTGAGTTTATGCTTGATAAAATGGCCTGACAGGCGTCTGGCCCTTTTTTTCGCACATCAATATACTTTGTCATTTTGTTAGTACATGTTAGGAGAATTTATTTATATACATATTTAAACTGGTGGAATGAAACTGTCTATGCAAGGAAATAAATTGGAAACAATGTTTTAATATTTTACTAATTCAATTGATAACGTAACAGAAATATACCGTCGTTAAAAAATCTGATTATTTATTTTCGTAGGCTTCTGGACATCTGTATTGAGTAATAATTTTAAATTTTATAACTATCTACGTATCGATGTGGAGTCTATTTTTGTAATGGCGAATTATTTACGACAGACAGTATTTCTTGGTATATTATAGGTAGTTTTGAAAAATACAATGTGGAGGACATCTAAATATGTTCCGTCTTACTCTTGACCTCCGCACTTGTAAATAGCGATATTTACAAATAAACTATTTTTAAAATCAAAAAATAACCGAGTGAGTCAGATCGTTGAGATAACTTTTAAAATTCGCAATTGTTGAAAATTGATCTAGTAGAAGTTGATTATATAATTGGTTAGTCACTCGCTCCTGAATTTTTTCAAATGTCGTCTTTTTTTTATGTCTGGGCACTTCCTGTTTCCCTTCATTGTTATCGAATAACCTAACCTAATTGTTGTGTGACATTTAAAAGTATTTCTTGGAATATTATACGTGGTTTTGAAAAATATAATGGAGGACAACTAAATATGTCCCGTCTTGCCCTTAACCACCGCACCTGTAAAAAGTGATTTTTACGAGTACACTATTTTTAAAATTATACTATAAAAAATACTTGCAATTAATTGTGTAGAAAGTTGATTATATGATTGGTGTCACTTGTTGCACTATGTTCCCCGATTTTATCCATGTCTTCTTTTTTCGTTCCTACATATATTTTATGATTTGTAGCTGGATCTACAAGATCTTTGTGTTCTGAATTCTAGTATCTACTAACTTAATTTCTGTATGTATGTAGTAAATTTTGAATAAAAGGGCGACGTCTATTGACAGTTGCTAAGATGTTGCTAGGGAAGCCGTGCGATTTACTTTACAGCTGTGCGTTTTTTTTACCGTGCGTGATAGACATCATTACATTGATGCCGACTGTGTGTTATTGACTGATTACAGGGGGGGTCGTAGGTAAAACATTTAACGGACTCACGGAATTAACTTTTCCATTCGTTAGTAAAATGCTTCTTACCACACACGTTACGTAATATACTATTATGAGTTCAGATCCTGTCAGCTTGCCCTTATGAGTTCGCTCTCCTTATCTGGTCTCCATGGTGCAACCCAAACAGTCGTTAAAAGTTACTGATAGTTAAAAAACTGCCGTGTAAAGTAATAATGGTACAAGTGGCAGAAAATCATATAATCCAAATTAATCAGAGGTGTGACAAGAACTAAATTTTTCAAGTAACCTTATGACATGTGTGGTAGATATCATTTGCAATATTTATTCAAAAATACAAGTACCATTAAAAAACGATAATTTCATAAAAAATATAGATATACTCAATCAGTTTCTACTGTTTATAGCTCAGAAAGTTCATATTGTGAACTGGTTTCGAGATGTTTGACAGTCAAACTGTCTTGGAACATCGGTATCGGTATTGTTCAATACAGTTCAATATTCATTCCATTTCATCCAAATGTTGACACAGATATTGTGCAGCTGTTAAGGCCCATCCCCAATCAATTTAGTGGCGAAGTGGCACTTCGGCACGCGTGCTGGGACAATGACGTTTAAACGTAAGCATCCTCAATTCAATTTCGTGCTGACATGCGCGCCGACTTGGAAGTGCAAGCTTGCAAGCTGCAAGCTTTTTCGGTGCGTGCCGAATTGTGTCATGCGCATTCAATCATGGGGAAATAATTAAGGTACCCTAACCCTATTTTATTCTATTATCTTCGTAAACAAACATACATTATTTTCTAATATCGTAATTATATTAATTTGTTGTCTTTGATAAGTAGTAACTGCTTTTATTTACGAGAATAATCACAGGTTGAACTTTTTAATTACCTCGTTACCTTAAAATAACAATGAAAATGCGCATGTGCGATAACATTCAGGCAGATTGAATTGACAGGATTGAGGATGGGTATCCGTTTCGCAGCACGCGTGCTGAAGTGCCACTTCGCTAGCAGATTGATTGAGGATGTAGCTTTATGGTTCGTTAACCTACCTTATTGAAATCCAGGCGATACTTGATACAGACATTACAATTTCACCGATCTCAGCTTTGGTAAATCATTGTACAGAATATTATTAAAAAAAGTTTTACAGCATTTTTTTTGATAATACAAAGTCGAACACTTTTACTGCTTTCCAAAAATCTATAAACATCTTCCGTAATTCGATCCACACGTCTGGCAATTTGTTCCAAAACTAAATTCAAACTACAACAATGTCAGACAATATTTGCGATAAATGCCCGGGAGAGAAGTGATCTTGCCAAAAATTTTCTGTTTCATTTTTTATTAAGATGGATTCACGAGAAATTGAGACATTTGAGTCTGTTATGGAATAAATATATTGCACGAAAATTAAACAGACAATTGATGAAAAAGTAGGCACTGTGAAATCCAATGGAATGAAAAATATCTTTGTCATTGACAGAACAAACAATATCTATAATTTTGTCATAAAAAAGGTTTTACATGTTTACATAGTGTAACGGGCGTGTGATTATTGTGGTGAGCGGCTGTATCATAGAATGTATAGTTACCATACATTAAAAAAAAAGTATTTAATTATTCATTACCCAAAATCTCAATAAATATATTGAATATAAATTAAAAGTAATTAGGCTTTCTCAATGTTACAAGTTACTTATAAAATGAAATTTTAACTTTAGAGGCTTTGTGTTAGGCCATATTCCTATTTGTGTCCCTATAACTAATAGAAAATAGTTGAATAATAATCATTCATATTACTTAAAATGTATCACTATTTTCTCTAAATAATTATTTGATAAATACTAGCCTACATGATATTTTTTATGATGTGACACTATTTTTCAAACAAAACTCAACCTTTTCCCTTGACAGGGGTGAACTAATAGTGACACTTATGCTAACCTACGGCTCATTTACTGAAGTACAGATGTGTCCTTGCTCAACAATATTCTTTAATATATTTTGTCCACGACCACCTAATAATAAGTCAATATTTTACCTCCTAACTAAAGATAAATATGGTACCCGTATATCAACTGTCGTGAATTATGGTTCATAATACACTGTAGTGTATTATGGTTCATAATTCACGACTAGAGATGGGGGTACAATATGGAATAAACTATTAAATCTGTGTATTTTGTTCAGGAAATTTGTTTCTGACATATATCGTATCTATAAAATATTGTAATTTTTAGTATTGATACTTTTCATAACGATATTTTCTAATATTAAGTATTTTAAAACAATATATTTATAACGGTACGTTGTATTGATACTTTCTACAGTATCGCCCATCTCTATATATGTCAAATTATTTGAAGTAGCTGCCACAACATTTTGAGGTTAGTAATATGCCAAATCGCTACTGACTTTTATTTATTAATAAATAAATTAAGTGTCGTGGACAAAGTATAGTATATTCTACTCGCAATTTATGGCCATAATTCACTTGGGTGACTTGCGCCCCTCGCCTGCTGCTCGTGACGCAAACGTCAGCCATCGTGAATTATGGCTATCATAAATTGCTCGTTTAATAATATACTATTAAACCTAAACAAAACGGAATATTTTTAGTTGTCACTATTGTTTCGAATGAGCGTTATATTGATATGCAATTTTCACCCATTTTTGCAGAATTTTTTATTTATGTTTCTCCTTCCAAATTTCTGAACAAAATGGCATAAACTGGGTGATACTAAGAAATGATTTAACTTCAAATTGATTATATAGTATATTAGGTACATAACGTGTGCGGAAAGTGACATTTTTCACACGAGTGGGAAATATTGTAGAACGAGGCATGAGCCGAGTGCGACAATCACACGAGTGTAAAAAATCACTTTCGCACGATTAATGTACAGTATTTTTCCTACGATCACGTGATAATTTCACCAAATAATGTGTAATCAACATCTGACATATTTATACACAAAATGTTACAATTAAAGTCAACATAATTGATTTCAAAATTAACAATAACTATCAATAGTAACAGAAATTCAAGTAGTTTAACTATATAATATAGGTAGGTTATTACAATTATTAATTGGTTGGGTAATTATAGAAATTGAAATTATTATTGTTCATCATACTTCATACATACTTATCATGAATACCTTTCAAGATGATTACATTTTCCTACTATTATAACAGGTGATTTGGATTAGTTGGTACAACATCGGACTCCTGACGAAGAGTACGCGGGTTCTATCCTCGACCGCGCCCTAAATGTTTTTTAATCAAGAAAAGGAAAAAAAATTCACTTTTCAAATAGATCGCTTCAAATTTAGATGAGAATCTAATTAAAAATTAGATATTTGACAGCTTGCCAGTAGTCAATCTTAATAAAAATTCATTTGACAGCTTTTTTTCCGTACGCGTATGAATAAAGGCCACTTTCCATGGAACTAGACAGTGCGATATATGTCACTTTCCTATGTGATCGTAGGAAAAAGAGACTTTTCTATTTCATTAGATCATGATATTATTGGCATTAAAAATGAGAAATGGCCATGATATTTTGTTTTACAACTAACGTTTTATTGAAATAATTTTTCTTTGTATTCTCATTACATTATTTGTAAATATATCAAAACGTTTATAAATTCATTGTTCAGTTCAATTCATTTTGATTGAATTTATTTAAGATATTTATATCGCAAAAGAAAACAATTACAATTTTTGCGCAATTGTTTTAATTTAGTCTAGGTTTTTTGAAATCATTAACCTTATACGTAATGTATGTTATTCTAGAAATGTTATTCAATTGGCAATATAAACTTTATAGATTCATTTCAATAAACACAAATTCAAAATCGGCTTATACGTTATATCTCGCACGAAGCTTATAGCTAAGTGGTTCAGGTCAAAACGGCTGGAATTTTGATATGATGTTGTTCTGGAAGTTACTATTAAAAGTTACCAAATCAAATAATTTGAGATTCATTTTGAATTCCAATTAACTAAAATTCACCTCCTTTGTTTCTCTTTTACTAATTCCATATGCTTACCTACTTATAGTTTTCGTTCATTTAATTGACTTCTTATTTTAAAAATGAACCTTATTTATCTCGTAATACTCCTAAGTTCTTCATTACAGATAACCGTTTTTTTCAAATTTAAATTTTTCAATTGATTTACCCAAAGTTCTTACGTGCGTTAGCATTTGAATTCGACTTTATCTTGTTTTTTAAATAATTACCAAAAAAATTCATTATTTATCTCATGGAGACTAGATATCTCCATGGTTTATCTTATATAATAGTTCAATTGTATACAGATATTTTTTCATAGTGACACATTTATTCAGATTTTGAAAAATTTTAGCTTGACATACGGTTTACACGGTTCTGTAGCAGAACAGCGTCAGTCAAAATAGCGCTCGACAAAATAGCGCCGAAAAAAATAATTATGCTCCATTATTTTAATACTACCTCATTCATAAAAATAGAGTATAGCGCCGAATTAGCCTAATTAGAAAGAATTTTCCATAAAATAACTATTATTCTTATTATATTCTTAATTCAATTTAACATTGCTTTCTGACAGCTGACAGAGATCAAAGTGTAACTGTCTATAACAATATCGGAAAATGGGGTACGGAAAACAAATAAGAACAACAATCAATATTTTTCATCATAATTCAACACATATCGCTTCCCGACCAACTGACACAGATCAACTAGAATGTCGTTAATGGCGGATTCATGCAAATTTGATTATTATTACACTTTCATTATATTATACTTAATTATATTTACACTAGAAAAAATTAGTTACTATATTTTCCCATATTTCAATACCTAGTTAATTTTCCAAGGATATTTCAGTCGGCGAAGTGCTATTTTGTCGAGCGATATTTTGTCCGCCGCTGTTTTCGCTCTGCGTTATTTTTGTGCGGCGCAATTTGTCGAGCGCTATTTTGACTGACGCTATTATGCTACAGAGCCGATTCACACACGTACGACAAGGATAATATGAACATGACCACTCGAAGGAGAAAGTAGAGTAGACTTATTCACTCAGTTCTAATTTCTTAGTTCTAGTTTCTAATTAATTACACTATTCAATGGAAAAATTGTGGAAATTATAAAATACCCACCCATTTATTATCACTTCGATATTGACTATCATCGTTAGAATGGGAGAAATTACATTTGATGTGATGCATACCTGATGCTGAATACTTTGCCTACACTATCTTGTAATTTACTAAGGGCCGATCCTACAGTGGGAGTATAAAAGTCGGTATAGTTATTCCTTCGATATTTTATACCTAGATTTACACCGAGAATAACTTGTTGTCGGTTCTACAATCGATTTCTATGACAGGTACAGTTATTCCGAGAATATCTCTTCCAATCAACCAATGTTTTGACATTTAACGCTTTGAAAAGTGGAAATTCATGACATTCTTCATCATAACCCAATTTATGAATTTAGTTGGCCCTTAATAAATATAAATAGGAGAAAAGGACAGATGAAATATCACAAATATTCCAGCTGAGGTATTATTGGTCCCATTGGAATATCCTGGATATCTTTTTTCCCGTAGGATTCCAAGTTCAGTATAACTGGGCAATGACATATGAAACTAAGGAGTATTTCAATAGTGGAGAGTTCCCTAGTCTTAGCTGTTCATTGACGACATCTCTTAAGTGTCTTCTAAATTATAATTTTTCAAAGAAATTTTAGTTATTGTATCTCATTACAAATATGTAGTTATCCAAGTTCTGTGTTAGGTGTTAATGAATGTTTGATGTCAAGAGGATGTTTCGAACACGCTTATTGTTTGAAACGTTCTACTTGAACAAATACATGGCGCAGTTGGTTAAAGCGCCTGTCTAGTACATAGGAGATCGCGAGTTCGTGTCTTCCAGCGGCCTCAGGGCTTTTTTAGATATTTGCTATATATTGTACTAAAGTTATGATTATGAAAAGCAAAATCAATCATCTGAATAAATTATATTGGTATTCCTCGTATGTATGTATGTTTGTACCGACTCCTTTGGACTGACACTTTGAACGAACAAATTTAATTCAGATATATGGTGTTCCATTCATAAATTGAAAACCAAACTTTGAAACAGGCTTTATAGGCTAAATAATAAATATAAAACTAAATAGTGAGTTCTTAATTCAAGAATGAAATGGTCAACAAGAAAATTAATTTCATTGTGGTAATAGTGTGGGGTTAGTGTATAAATGTGGTACAAAATAATATTTCACTGACTGCATAGAAATCTTTATTTGTTTTCCAAATCGATGTCCGAAATTGTTCACTTCGGAACAGCGGTAAATGGTAATGACTTGGAAGGTTACTATAGTTGAAGATAGCAACGATTGAAAATGATGGTAGAGCAATTTTTGAAGAAGGACAATAAAGTTAATCCTGTAGAAAAAATGGAACAAAAAATAAATTATAGTTTGAAAAAAAACTAAAAAACACGCTTTATAGGTTATCGAACTAAAAAGTAAAAAATACTCCTTAATTTAAGGATAAAATAAATAACGAGGATATTAATGTCATTGTGGTGATAGCGTGGGGTGCTCGATATCAATTGCCTGGTCAATTACCATTCTAAGAACTCTTTAAGAGCTGTTCCACCATTCGACATTCTCACAATCCTTCGCCTTGTAAATATTCAATCAATATTGAACTGGGCACACTTTATTACTTTAGTTCCTAGCCCATACGCTCCTATCTCTGTCCAAATATTTTTGTCACACAGACTTGTGACATTCAAATTCTTGATTGTAAAGGGTTAAGAGCCAACATTTTCATGTTATTTCACAAGCCCACTGCTGTTAGTCGGTTACATGGCAATCATATTCAGAATTATTTTCCAGTTAGAAAACAGTCTGGCATAAGCTATCACTCATACAAAAAATTTCGTCATGATTTTTTCTGAGAAGAACGTCACAAGATATTTCGCGAGATCGAAAATTAATTGCGTAATAATATTTGCGTTTTAAAATAATAATACGATATGTTTTTGTTGTTTCGAAATTCAGTCAAGTGTCTCAAAAAATAATGACGTCTAACATCCAGGTTTAGCTATGTCATTAAATTTATTTTTGTGTGTTATTATTCCGAAAGTCATCATTATTAAAATTTTTGGCAAACATTACTTTGGAATTATAAAAAACATGTGTACGCTTAATTACTGAAACGCCTTGCATGTTTGGCAGACTACATGTAAGACGCGAGTGGAATAGACAGTCTTAATACTAAATTGCTTTACAAAGGTTCACAAATATTGGGTTTAAGTTAAAAATTATCTTTATTTACCAAAGTTTTGTCTCTAATATTGAAGTTGATAAGTTTGAGGCAAGTTTTTTTCTTCTGTATTTCAAAGAAATTCGCATCAGTTATTTTTTATACCTTATCCAGTCAACTTTGATTTGAAATGTTAAATTTTGCTTATAATTTCTAAACGTGAACTTGGAGCGGATGAAGTTAGTAGGGCTAGTGGTATGATTGAGTTATTGTAGTATGTCATCATTAGGGAAAAGTTGTGGACATTCTCCAAGTTATTGAAAGATCCATAACGTTCACAACGACTTTCGAGAGGAGTTCTATTAACACAAATTAATATACATGCTCGATTAGTATACTGAATGGAGGTCCGAATTGTTTACAAATCAGTTGAATGACCATTAGCCAACGATTACAAAATTTGATACAGCTGTTGTTTGTGGATGCGTTTGTTTGAATGGGCGTACCGAATTGATAGCGATTGATGATGGCATATCTGTATCTTTAGAGTAGGGAGGGTGAGTGTAGGCTCACAGCACTTAGGCCACATGTGACCCATTGTAGTGGACAGGTCACTAGGAGACATCTCCTTTATATCAGCAGGTGTAGGCCTAGACTCACCGAACACACACTCTCTTATTGACGATAACTCCGGACACTCGCATAAGACATGCCTGACAGTTTCATCTTCCTGTTCACACATCCTGCATAGGGGTGTGTCCACTAGCCCCATAGTATGGATGTGTTTCCTTAGTTGACAGTGGCCAGTCAGAAATCCTACTGTTGAACCTAGGTTTTTTCTGGTCATCGCCAAATATTTCTTCGGCGCCAGCTTCCCAGGGTCGCCCAGGGTGTTCCTTTTTTTTTGGTGGGGGAAACCGCTTGGCGAAGGATGTTTGCTATCGGCATCGATTGCATCCAACAATGTGGGGCGCTACTCACACTAAAATCCCCCATTTACGCCCTCTTCCATAGCCGGAACCGTCATTTCTGACTTACGTTGGTCTATGGGCGGCAGTCCTATGCTTCGTTTCGTTCTTCCTTCTCCTTTCTTACCATTGTTTTGTTAATTAGATCTGCAATGATGGCAAAAGTATCCTGGTCTCTTAACATGGTATTGATTATGTTATCCGGAGTGAGCTGGACTCCCACTGCGGTGTCCGTTCGTTCTTTGTCGTGGGCAGTTATTAGGCAATCAAACAGGGTGTGTTCCGCAGTGTCCACCTGCTGGCAGTGGGATGCACTTGTCGCTGTCCGATTTTCCTATTCTGAATGTGAATGTGAAGGCTTTGAAAGACCAGTCAGAAATTGGGTTATATAGAAGTCCGTTCTCCTAAATCGACAATTTACCCAGGGGTCCAGACTTGGGATGAGCCTTTTCGTCCATTGTGCCTTTTCGGTATTCTCGTTCCATCTTAATTGCCATTGATTTACGGTATTTCTTCTTGCCATTTTTTTTTCAGGTTTTGTGGAATACTCGCGTTTGTGTATGTAATGTCTTTCCTGAGCAAGAATGTCCACAGGTGGGATCCCTGTTATTACCGTAAGAGCATCTGCTGACACCGTTTTGTATGCACTTGCAATTCTAAGTAATACCCTCCTTTGAGATCTTACCATCAGATTTCTGTATTTGGTTATTTCAAGAGCTTTACACCAAACTGGGGCTCCATATAGGAGAATAGAGTTCACAACAGTGCCTAGAGCCTCTCTTTTCAGGCTACTAGGTCATCCTATGTTTGGCATCAGCCTGGTTAGAGTGGCTGTTTTTTTTTCGGCTCGCATGTTCTGCTAATGTGGGCTCCGAATGTGCTTTGGTGGTCTAGGTATATGCCAAGGTATTTCAGAGTTTTCGAAGGACTTATTTGTTGATTTCCAACGTTAAACTTCATTTGCTCTCTTATCTCTGCCCATTTAGTTTCCTTTAGAATGATTGCTTCCGTTTTGTGAGCAGCCAGCTGTAGCTTTTTGGTTCGTAACCAGTATTCAACCTCCTGTATGCTTAGGTTGGCTCTGAGCACGAGGTCCTCCTTGCTTGTTGCTTGCACCATTATTGCCAGGTCGTCTGCAAACGCTACGCTTCCACATCCCTCTGCAAGTTGTAAGTCTAGGACATCATCATATAAAATATTCCAGAGGGTAGGTCCGAGGACAGATCCCTGCGGTACGCCAGAATACACATCTAGCTCCACATTTTTTCCTATTTTAAGCCCAAGGGATTGAGCATGGGTGTAACGTTTGGCCAGTTCCGCAATTGTCGAAGTCGTTAGGCCGTGTGTGACTGGGTCCTAGAATTTATAGTTCAGCGGCTTCCCTGGCTAAAGAATCGGCAATGCGATTTTCTTTACTCCAGTCGTGCCCTTTAACACACCTCAGGATAATATTGTTATCTGCCGAGGCGTCAGCTAAATCTTGGTGGCACTCTAGTACTAGCCTAGATGATGGCATAGCTGCGCTGATTAACGTACAACTTATTAACAATGTTATACCGTTGAGTGAAAATTTGCACTTAACGGTTATGCGTTTCTTAATGCTGCTATTGGACAGACTTTCCTCTTCTCATACGATAATGCATGATCGCATCGTGCAATAGTAATCGAAGACATTTTATTTTTTCATGGTATTTTATATTTGGCACTGCACCGTCGATCGCCCGACCTCAAACCCAACGAGAATGCTTCAGACCAGCTACAAAAGAGTCTTGCATTCCCATGAACCACCCCACATACACTCCAACAACTTAGACAGCTCTTACCCCAGCTTTGGATACAAATCGGCTACATCAACGACCTTATTTAAAGTATGCAGAAGCGTTGATTTGACTTTAATTAATATCAGAGGAACCCATACTCGTTATCAACGTATGCACTTTAATTGACGACAAGATAATA
>CAJUYG010000184.1:36499-76807 GCA_910591675.1 Galerucella calmariensis
CTACTTCTCGGGCTATATTCCCTGACAGACAATGAATTACACTTCCAAGTTAAACGGGGATAACCAACCATCCTGGTTTGTAATTAGAAGGGACAATATAACCAGCTTCTCCGTATTTGTGACTCATCAGTACAAGGTAGATATCATCTGTCCAGAAGCTCTGAGAGTATAGTTTTGGACTGAAGATAACTTTCACCCCAGTGAAGTATGATACTATTATATTTACGTCTATTCATACCACGCTTTGCTTGAATATGAAAATTTTGGCATGAAACTGTAATTATTCACAACCTCAAATTGATGTTTAAAACTACAAAACGGCAAACAAACGTTTACATGAAAGAAAAAACATTCAATTTGAAACACATAAACACTGGGGCATTCGAAAATATTGATTTTGCCAATCTAGACATCTAAACTCAAACTTGAAAATTTTCTTTGATTGTAATAGCCTCCGCAGCCAATTGAAATATTTAGCGTGAATAGACTCAAAATCGAAAACAACAATGTAATTAGTTGGTTACTGGGAAATCTGATAAACAGTTAATTCCAGATGCTGGTTAGCTGGAATAAACCGGAGAAAACAGTTGAATAATTAAACGGTGATAAACACCTGAAACTCAATGCATGAATCACCTTCAAAATATACTGTTCTACCTTGAATAAATACTAAATGAAAATACCAAATTCTCATTGCTTACGTAACTGAATCACGATCTTTTTTTGAATACTAATTACTAAATTAAAGTGTTTTGCGGAAAGGAAGATTTTGAGAGGAGAAAAATATTTTTAATTCAAAAATAGATTGTGGTTCAACATTTTCGAACAAAAATAACGATATACTTGTAAATTAGTGTTACTTTAAAAACATCATATTATAGTGTTAAAGAATAATCGACAATTGAATATACTTAAAATTTCCAAATATCTCTTCCTTTCGATTGCCCCTATTAATTATTAGTCCTTACCGGATTTCTACTTCTACTTTCCAATATGGCTTCTAAAAACAGTTTTTTGACAATATCCTCTTTCCGAGTAATTTTACAATGAAATTAGTTATAATAAGTTGAACTAGTGAACAATTCCCATTCCATTTTTGTTATTTTCTTGTGAAATTAGACCACAATGTTAAAATGTCATATACCTGGAAATGTTATTGTTACTTTGACATCGATAAAAAAGGTGCATCCTTTTTTATCGCGATAAAAACTCCTCTTCCTCAATACCTATCTAGTAAGCGGACGTCACTTTTACACAATGACAATGAGTCGCAAGTTTGGTTACTTATAATTTCAATATTCTGTCGTTAATTTATCTTGCCAAAAAACACTCGAGCTTTTCTTTTATCGGATTTCTCTTTAACTCAAAGTTTTGCCAATCACTCAATTTGCTCGAAAAACTGACCTTCGGTGTCGCGATTTTATCATGTCAGTTTTTCTCGTAAAATTAGTGATTGGCAAAACTGTTTCGTTGCAAAGAGAAATTTATCCGATAAAAAAAAGCTCTTGTGTTTTTACTGTTGATAAAATTTCTTAAAAATGTCGGTGTCAGATTGTCGGACTGTTTTGCTGGTACAATTTGCTGTGAATTGGTCGGTAGTGTAATAGACCAGACACATGCCTCATTATTTCAAACATATGCCGTTTTCTCCATCGAGTATCATGTGAGAAACATGTAGAATAAGGCTATTTCCCATGACTCAAACTGAGTTATCGACGCTACAGTGGACATTAAAAATCTACCAAGGAATGCATCCAAGTACACAGCATCCATGTTAAGAGATTTTTAATGTCCACTGTAGCGTTGATAACCCATAGAGAAAAGCTTTGTTCAAATCACTTCTCACATGAAACTCGATAGTGAAAACGACTGGATCTTTCGTCGTGTCGTGTCTGTGTGAGTACCCATGATTAACATCCAAATGTAAGGATTGGTTTAAGTATAGTTTTATAAATATTCATTTCCATTTATTTTTTTTGTTCATAAACGACTTAATCATTAAATAATACAATTTTCATGTGAGTTGTATTTTATTATTCACTTCAAGATCTTGTTTTCCGTTTTCTTGAATTTCTACCCCTAAGTATTTAAAGCTCTTCTACATTGTGTGTAGTTTTTTCCTATACTAGTTTTGTTTTTGAACTTTTTATTACGTCCATCTTATATTCAGCTCTTTATTCCATGTCTCTAAGTTGTGTTGTAGGTTTTTATCTGTTTCTGTCATAATAATCAGAATTTGCAAAGGCTTTTTCAGCGATTTTGATTCTTTGTAGATTTTCAACTTTGGTGAACATTATTCTAAAATTTGTTCCATGAAGGCAATTAACAATAGTGGACTCAATCCCTATCACTGTCTTGATTATTTTTTTGTTTTAATATATCCTGATATTCTATTTTGCGAGTAACACATGTTTTTATATATTTATTATATTTTTTGCTATTATTATTGTCTTATTGTCAAATCCAATATTTGGTGGAATCATTTTCCAAATGAATGAAACAAGCGCATTCTAGTAATTTCTCTTCCAACAATAGGTACGTTTACACCGGCCACGCCAAATTTTTAATCCGAGGTGTAAAAGACGTCATGTGTATTTTACTTTCGGTGTAAACACCCAAGGAGTAAACTTTGGTACCAGAATTTGATCCGTCTCAACTAGGGCAGTTTAAATCAATTTTTAATGGTGTAAACACGGCACATTAGTATCCGTGGTCCAAAGTGACGGTTTGCTAAGCACAGAGTAAAAATAGGTAAACTGTCCATAGAGATACTACCTATAGAGGCAACAAGCCATAGGGCGCTCTGTAAGTAGGAATATCCGCCTGAACTCCAGTAAGAAAGAAAGAGACAGACGATCAAAGGTTTCTCTGTCTTTGTTTGTGTATATATAGCGTACACGCTATTGGAGAAAAACAGCATAAACCTCCTACTTTCTATCTCTCTTTTATATGCTGACGGGTTCAAAGCTGGCTTGTTGCCTCTATTTGTAGTATCTCTATGAAGCTGTCACGTAAGATCTGTCAAAAACTGACAAATACTAAAAATATAGGTAATACCAAATAATACTAACGAATGGATAAAAAAATGATATTAAAAGTGGTCACAAAAAAAGAGGAACAAATTGAAGTAAAAAGGAAAATAGGAAACCTGAAATGAAAATTGATAAGTTAATGGATGCAAACAAAATTTTTTTCATCTTTTTCAGAAACTCTATTACCACTGCAACTATGTTTGTATCCATTTTCAAATAAAATCAAAATCTACTATCAAATTACCTGAAGATTTAGGGTTATGTCATTTTAATATGGAAATGTCAATTTTAGTCTCAGGATTTGAACCTGGACTATTTTAATCCAGCAAAACAGTCAGTATAAACACTTATGTTCTAAGCTAAATAAGTTCACGATTTGGTCCGCGGACCAAATTGCTCCACACCGTGTAAACTAACCTAATGTTACTGTCTTTCCTTTCCTAAGACAAGTGTTAAAAAAGGACTGGAAATCTAAACTGGTAATGTATGAAATGATACAACACCGTCACCAGCGGCTTTGAAATAATGATTATAGTCTACTTATTATCACTCAAGATTTGGGTGTATATAACACCCCCCGAAACTTAAGCAATGATGCAAGAACAGGTACACCAACAACGGCAAGCACACAGGAAAACGTTGATGCTCTACCTAAGCTAATCTAAGAAGATTGACATGTCACGTATCGTGAAAAATTGTTATAAGAGTTTTTATATACTTGTTGGTTAAATATCTATATTTTTGTAAATATCTTCTATCGCTCAATAATGATAATATCATCTGCATCATTGGCAGCAAAATTTATATTTTTTTTGTATAAAGATTTCTTTGTGCTATATTTAACAGCTTTGGAATTATGTATTCGAAGCATGTTTTATACCAATTTACTGATCTATAACATTTTTATTTTATTTTTCAGATTCTGAGTTATCCGATTTATCACATCTCGGTGAGTTTTATTTTCAATTATAGTTTCATATATACATTACGAATGCTGTCCTATTTCAAACCACCAAAATTTGAAGTTTATCAAATGTCAATTAAAAGCTATAACATTGAAATTGATGAATAGATTGAGTTGACATTCGGAAGGTTGTTTTCAAATGTAAAGGGCATATTTTGATGGAATAGTAATTTACATAACAACGCCGGAAAATAGGTTTGTTTTGGACGAATAGACAAAATTCTGGGACGAGCCGTAGGCGAGTCCTGGAAGTTTGTTGGTCCAAAAAAAACATTTTTGGCGTGTTGCGTACACTATTTTTTCGGCAACCGTGTAGAATAACAAATCATTGAGACGTCACATTTCTTTCTTATACATTTTAATTCTCATTTGAATAGAACAGAACAGAAAATACTACATATTATCAAAAACATTCTAGTTCTTATTTTAATATAAATATTAAAATTCGAGCAATTGATAATATTGGAGAGATTCAATTTGTTTAAAATGCTTGGTATATAAATTGTTGAAGCCAGAACAAGAAGGCAAAGTTTCCGGGAACTTCTGACAACTAATTTCATATGAACTGTCAGCCGTTATTTCGTTGCTATGGTAACGATGTGATTCTTTCCGGCCTAGGTCGGGCCATGGATAAAAAGGCCGGAAAATTGACAAAAAAAGCATGTATCAATTCTTGATCCAGTGGTGTACATTTGGAAGAATATGTCACTTTTCCCTTCCCAGCTCTTATGCAACTGGCATTTCAAGCTACTTTTATTTTATTTCCTATTCCTCGATGGTTTTCACGTGAAAAACGCATAACTTTTAAAATAACAAAATTTGTAGTTATCAAAATATTTAATGTTTTTATTAAGTCTGTGACATCACTTTTCAATAATCAAATGAAAAAAAGTGTCATGTATTTTTTTAATAACTACCAAACTACTAATGGTCTGGATATGTAACAGAAACTAATTTGTGAATCAGAGAAAAATGTGTATCTAGCATTCCAGTGAAATGTGATCAAACTCACTTACGAATGTAGTATCATAAGTTCACATCCAGGTTTTCTCATGACATCTTACACAAAAAATGCATTCTAATAGCAACATTTCTGAAATTAGCAGAAAACGGAAACAGAAAAAAATTGAGCAATTTGTTGCAATCTTCAAATTTAAAATATTTGCATAGATTTTTCTAGTTCTTGAATTTCTTAAAACTGTCAGATAGGCTGAAAATTTGAAAAATTTTCCTATATCAAAAACAAATCAAATAATGAAAAAACCACTAGGAATAACCAGAATTTATTCAAACCAAATTGTCCAAGATTAAGATTGAACAATAATATTTTGTTTTTTTTTCAAAAAACTCTCACAGAAAGTACTAAATTGTGTTACTAAACGAATGTTATTTATGGAATTGTTCTTTAAGCGCAATTCAAAACATGTAGTTGTGGACGGTTAAAGACGAGCAATAGTTATGATAGCGCCAACGAGAACAGGACATGACGGTTTGGTTTTTCTTTTCACTTACGAGTATCAACTTCCATTAACTGGATATTTGCACGAACGATCTCTTTGAGAAGATAATGGTCAAGGCATACAACACGATTAAACAACATTACAGAATATAGTCGGCGCAGAAAGTCAATTAAAAGGTTTACAGATATAATTTTATTGAAATATTGTTCAAATTAGTTTATATTTGAAAAATATCAAATTTGAAGGAACTTTTTTTGCCTATTATTACAAGTGATGAAGAATGGAGGAAGGAAGAAAGAAACGTAGTATAGTTTTGATATGTTTTGGACACTCAAATGTTTATTCTTGTTACTTATAAACATTTAAAACGAAATAAATGTAGGCACCTACCTTTTCCAGTTTTTTCATAACGCTCAATATAAAGAACTTCTTTGGCACACAGTTTTAGCTCTAATAATAAAAAAGTGAAAATAAACATATGTTTCAAGATTGAAGCATTTACTGAGAAGGCTCTCTGCGCAAATATTCGGAAACTTAAGATACAGGGAGGAGATTTTTCAAACAATATTAATTATTGAACTACAGTAGTCCATTCAGTTTTAATGTACTGCCTTCTATAATAAGGAAATAGTCTTTGAATTTAGCATTATATGTTTTAATTTTATGATGTTTTCTTACTGATCAAATGTGCCTTCTGAAGTTGATAGATTTTGTTATCTTTCTTCACATTATTTTGTAGCTTCCAAGGGGGGGAGGACCAATAGGTGGTTTTCTCATGCAAGGTCAACCTAGCCCCATTGAAATGAAAAAAGAATCTTGACGGGTGGCGTTGAATTAAAGTTTTGCCCGCAGCGCTGAAATTTTTTGGCTCGGCCCTGTGTAATCACAAAAGGGAGATCAATAATAGTTATTTATGTACCAAGGGTATAAATAGATGTTTATGCCCTGAGGGCGACGTCTTACGAAGCGGAGTGCCCGAGGGTTTGTAAGTCGCTCGTGGGTATACACATCTGTTTATGCCTGCGGTACATACAAACTTTTATGTCATACTAGTTCGTTATTGCAATCCAATCTCAATACAAATCAGTGTTTTAAAAAATCCGGCTTGCATTAATAGACGAATGTTAGAAGTCAAAATGAACGAAGATTTTGGAATTCCTGACGAAATTATTCAAATAGCAAAGAAAGCAACTGTAAATATGTTGCCAAAAAGTCTAAAGAAGCTTAAGACATGGTTATTAAATAAGTTGAACAAAAAATTATTTCTCTTTATGCCCGCGCGGGCCATAAAGTACGACATTAGATAGTTGGTAACTAAGCAATAAAAACACAATAATGAACTAGTATGACATAAAATGGTTTATGTTCCAATATTGGAAATGGAGTACTTAACGAGTGCTCTATGATAATATTATCGGTCGATTGTCGCATCACCCTGTATATCCAAACAATTGTTGATGTAAAATTCTATAAATAAATAATAAAAAGTTAATTGATTTCACTCTAATACCATCTAATACACAAGGTAATTTTAAATTATTTATTCAAATACGTGAGTTGTTCTTTTGGAATTCCGTAGTAAGTGTTGGGAATTTTTAATTAGATGAAATTCTTTTGATGTTTTGAAAATGGTCAATTTCTGTAAATATTGCGTCAAAATCAATTTGCGTAGTAAGAAATGTATATTAAACAATTTTTTTTAGACAAACAATCCCGCAACGAGTACTGAGATTTATACCTAACCCTCTCATGCGCGACTTTTTACATTGATGAGAAAATAAAATATAAAATTATTTTTGTGTTTGTGTTAGGTTCAGTTACCTTGAAAAATTGTAAAAAAATTGATATTGAAATCAGAATATTTTATGATCATTTTTTTGTGTCCTCCTATGGGAACAAAATCCCTGAACTTTACTTTACCGTCGTCCTCATATGGGGACAGAAATTTGAATGCAGATTATTATAAATAAATAATTGAAACATAGTTGAAATGGTTTTATTATTATAAAATGGGTAAACTCAAGATAATAATCTAAAAAACACTTTTTTATTTCTTCGAACATAAAGGTTGGTTGAAATACAATTTCTCGTGAAAAATCTTCTGGAAAAAAATTATGAGAGTATTCCAAAAGTGTTACAAATGTTGGTCTTATGTTCCTTGGATACTTTTGGAATATCACCAGAATAACTATTGTCTTTTGTCAAAGTCCATATAGCAGTATTTTTGGTTGTGTCGCTCTGCTTATTTGCTTTTTGCGTATTTGCGACATAATATGTCTTTTGCTTATTTAGCTCCGCTTCTCCCCCGTCAGTATTATCTCTTTCTGGGTGCTCCTACTCACTGTCACTTGAACCTGTTCCTTCTGATTCTGGCAAATACTCTTCTTCACTTTCTGAAAACTCCGATTCATCTTCTGACAAGTCATTATAAATAGAGACTTCGGTTAATATTCTCCTTTTATTCCTTAATTCCTTATTTTCAATTTCCATCATATATTCATTCTTCTCTTTAATTCCGGTGTGTACAGCTCTCTCATTTTCATGCAGAGTCTACTGATTCATTGTTTCAATATTTATCCTCACTGAAACTACACAGGAGGCTTTCCAGCTCATTTTTGGACAGTGGTTTTGTCATAAAACTCCCCTGTGCTAATTGATGGCTGCATCCAGGTTTACTTGACAATGCATTCTCTCGTTTATCCATAGTTAGCATCAATAGAAACGAGAAAATTCATGAAAATAGCTAGATACGAAAACTTGACATGTATATATCCTTATCTGAGGACATAAACTTTATTGCCATTATTGAACATTGTCCTCAAGTGAGGACATACAATAAAATCGAGATTTATGACAAATAAATATGAAATCAAGAAAACATTTATTTGTTCATGAAACTACACTTATTTGGACAACTGAAAATATTTTTACTTAAGTTTCAAATGGACCAATCAAACGTAACCACGATGTTGAAGTTGATATTTTCAGGGACACACACAGGCACACAATTTCAGAAACATAGGTTACAATACAATTGATAGACCTCCAAAAATTATCAAATGGCTTCTTATGTCATCTTGCAGTCAATAGTGTGGTCTTTCAAAGTTTTATTAATGATCTACCACGGTAAATTGCAGTTTACAGAAGTATTTATATAATTTACAATTAAATAATGAACTGTCCTCATTTGAGGACACGGCGCATGAGAGGGCTAGATAAAAAACAATTTTTCATTGACAAGTTTAGATGCCTGTATCTCGCTAACGAAGAGGATACGGCACAAAAATGATGTGGAGTACTCTCATTATATTTAGCTCCTCTATCATCTCCCAAGTATTTAGTAAAAACTCCTGCTACACCCTGTGTGAATTAATGTATGAAAAGTTTCAAATGATCGCTCTTGTATATTTGGTGAGCGCATTCTTGAATATTACACTAAAAATGTTTGTTCTCCCATGTCTTCTTGGATAATGTGTTTTAATAGTAAAAGTGAGATATGGCAATGTGTGGATAAATATATTCCGATTTTGCTACTTGAAAAGATTTTGGTGATGTTCATGCGGGAAGCAAACGCTTTTTCCGAAGAATACATCAATATTTGACAGGATTAATCAAGTCAGCGACCAAACTAAAGGCAAGGAACTTCAAATCAAGCTCTCTGCTTATTGAGTATTAAATATGAAAAATTATTAGAACGAAGTTGCTATCAAGCGATTATTATTTGAACTGTTATGGACTAGCACTACTTCTCCGATTATATAGTGTCTTAACTTCCTTCAGATTTTACGAAGTTTGTTTTCATAGTAATGGCCAAGAAGTTATTTTTTTTATTGTACTGTGGTTAGAGTAGAGAAATTTTTGTACATAAGATTCTCTTATTTGTCATTGTACTGTCATTTGAATGTGAATTCTACTTTTATAAAGCTTTTACAGAGAAAACAATAATAATACTTTTAAAACATATTAATCATCAATTTCACTCATACTAAATATTATTTTTCTTGGTGTCGATTCCCGTCTCAAAGTACACATTCCCAGTGTAAGGAGACACTTCAATGTCTAATTCATCGACCGTCGATAAATACCAATCGTTCCACGAATGTAAGAATTAAGTTTATGTCTATCAGCAAGTTCTTGAAAAAGTCACTGCACTCTAATGCATGCTACAATTTCCATCTCTAAATATAGCTCAAGTCATTAACTTCTTCGCGTATAATCTGCCCTTGTTATGATACTTAAGGTCGTATGAAACTAGTTTACAGGCAATGTAATATGCATCGAGTTTATTTGTTATGCTAGAACTTAAAACGTTATAATATATGCCAAAGAAAACTATTCAGTAATAGATACGTCAAAAATCCACTATATTGACAATAAGGAAATTAACAATCAAATCTTGAGCGTGAGACCTAGTCAGGATTCAAAGGCAGCTGATAATGACAAATTAAACATACTTAGTAGGCCAGTCGGAATGGGTCATTTTTGACCAAAAGTACAAGTAATTAGCAATACGGCTGATTTTTTTTATAAGTACCTAGAAGTATGTAGGTTAATATATAAAAAAGTTTATCATCCATCGATTTCCCAAATTAGGAAAAAAAATCAAAAAACTTTTTGGTTCGAAATTTTTCAATAATTCACGCTGGGAGGAGAAGAACAAAAAATACCACCGTGTAGGGGAAGTGTTTTGTAATAAAAAAGGTCTCCAGCGTTTTTTCGTCCGATCAATGGTTTGTCCGTAAAAAATTCGGTAAACTAAGTACGTGTTCCGCATCCGCGCGACTCTGCTACACGGCGGAAAAAAATATAAATATCCAATCAGAATTTTTTTTCAATCTTTGGTGAGAGTTAAGGTTGTAAATGATAAATAAAAAATGATAAATTAATTTTTACATATTTTTATTGGAAAAAGGTATGATAAAAATTATATCTTAAAATTATATATTAATCATCTTTTATACATTTTCACCATATACATTTGGTTCGTTAAATATTAATCTTTATATCACATGAGTATCAAATTTCATTTTGAAAAAATAAAGAAGATTCCTACCCGAATCTATAAAAATTGCTATTTTCGCTTATAATACAAAAAATCATTGAATCCAAAAATGTATGTGAATTAATTGATTTTGTAATTGTTTATCCTTGATCTTAGAAGTTTCCCCAACATTTCTACGCAAACCCCATTCAAATTATTCCAGTTTTATCAAAGTTACAGTATTTAATATATATATTTTCTTGCAAATTGAAGATTCCTAAAATTTACAAAATAATGAAAAGTGCTGTATTGCGTAATTAGGAGAAATTAATTACCCGTAAATTTTATCAGTAGTAATAGCCCAAGGACATTGATAATTGTTCGAAAAAATCTTATGACAGATTGCGAAAGCTTGTTGCTTGGAAGCTACTTGGTTGCCTACAAGCAACAAGCTTGAGAAAGTTGTCATAAAATTTTTGAGCATTTATCAATATCCGAGGGTCATTCGGATAGAAAATTTTTTGTTTCAGTATTACAACCAAATCGTGACATTTCGAAATATTAAATATTCGAAACTTCAAAATCGAAATAAATCAATATGTATCCATAGCAACGTGTGAAAATTGCCCATGGTCTGTTATCAGTGTAATGTTGTCATGATTGGCTGAGATTGTTCATATGATATAAAATGAGAAAATTTGATTGGTTTTTGGAATTGTCAACAAATTTTCTATGAAACAGACCTCCTAAATAACAGTTTCCATCCTTCGAAAAATTGTTTCAATGCCACCTTATTATATAATATATTTTTTATTGAGATACTTGGTTTTTTATCAGAATATAATATTCATATTATATATGAGTAATTTGCTAAAAATGATTATGTGCTATGATAAAAAAATGCCATTTTAAAGCTGTCACTTTCCTCTTCAAATCGCCGTATTACAATTATTTATATCTACATTATAACTGTGCAATAGTTTATAATGTACTCCGCTGCGCTTCAGAAAATTGAGTCACGCGGATGCGGAACACATACTTAGTTTACCTAATTTTTTCCGGACAAACCATTGCTCTGACGAAAGAAACGCGAAAAATCTTTTTTGTTGCAAAACTCTCCCCCTACACGGTGGTATTTTTATTTTCCTCTACCTCCCTCCCAGCGCAAAATATTGGAAAATTTCGAAAAAAAAAGTTTTTTTCATTTTTTTTTTCCAATTTGGGAAATCGATAGGTTGGTAAACTTTTTTTTAAATTAATTTACATACTTTAAGGTACTTATGAAAAAAAAATCAGCCGTATTGCTAATTACTTGTAGCTGTTACCCCTGTCGTCTGGCCTATAGTTTCACCGTAACCCTTCTTGATAATCTCTTCTTGATTATTTTTCAACCCATATCATCTTTTTGTAGATGTAGGACCCGTTTTTGGTTATTTTCGTATAAAACCCCATTTTTATCACGTCTCATATCTTTAGACGACTAGATTTAGAGGTAACAACAAAATTATGAAGAATATTTCGACGGACATACTACTCTACATATTTTCTCAATAAGAACTTGACAGATGCAGACATTTACATTTACAGGTAGGTATGTATATCTAAATGTTTTGTTCGCGAATGCAATTGGGAAAATAGGTTTAAACGCAAGGTCGTAGAAAAAATATGCTTTTCTCAAAGAGCGTTTATTTTCATCCATTTCACCTTGAAAAATGATCAGCGTAACGATTTTTCCATTTTCCGTAATTCTGCAAGTGTTACTGAGGATTTTTGTTCCTAATGATATATAATCGATCCCAATTGGATTTTGTGCATATTTTTAGGGTTCCACCGCTCGCCTATGAGTGGAATGACAATAGTTCAAATCTAAAAAGTAGGATGGTTTTCAGATTGCAAAAACATAATTTCATCCACTTCCCAAAAGCCTATTACTTGCTTCCTGAGTGCTAAAACCATAAACTTGATTTATTTACAAATATAAAACCGATGAAAATCAAAATTAGAAATTACAGAATTCAAGTAAATATTTAAAGTATCGTCAATTAAAATCGACTCTGTTGAAAATGTGAATCTGAGAGGTGATGAAAAGATCTTACAAAGTCAAATATACTAATTCAATAAAACATTTTTTTTGAACACCTGGCAAATTTTATTTGTTTATAACTAACTAATTCGATTTGAAATTATTTATGGATAAATGTGTTGAATAACACATTATATGCTGAAAATTACATTATAGTCTGGACGTTTATATAAATGTTATGATTTCTTATACTCTGTGAAGAAAATGATTGACTCGAATTATACAGGGTGGACGAATAAGCCAATCTCTTGGCTTTATATCTGATATCATTCACCTTATAATTTAATAGATTTTCGTTGTAATTTACAATACTTAGATGATTCCATTTGAAAAGGCAAATTGTATCTTTCACACAACTAGATTAAATTGTTTACAGTATATGTAACTGGTCCATTCACGCTCCTTAGAATAAAACTTATTTCGTTAAAATCGGTTAACCAAAACCAAAGTTATAGATATTATTTCATAACCACATATCCACTCTTCTACTAATTTTATTTAAAAAAAATGAAAACTGAGATAAACCTTTTCTGGCTTATTTCACCCAGTTTAATTAGGCATATTTGATGAAAAACTGATTTTCAATTTCTCGGAGGAGCTAGAAATTTGAAAGTTATTAACAGATATTTCTCCTGGCCAACTTTACTAAGAATTTTTCCTCTTAAATTATCAGACGAGATCAACTTGGATGCTTTAGAAAATCATGAAAGTGTACACTTATTATTTGATATTAATTGTTACAGCCCTTATTATGCGGAATGTTTCCATAAGTATAAAATTGTAGTATATTATGCAAGTATCATGTATTTGGTTCGTTTCGTATCCCGGTTAATGCTTATGTATTAACAACCATTACATGAGAGTTCCATACACTATTTTTTCAATGTTTCAGTTTTATAATGAAAGCCAGTGTTATAATAAGTATCATTTTGAAACTTAACATTGGCATTTAATTAACAACTTATAGTATATGAGTAGAAAAAATTATTGAATAATAAATTCCACAACAGAATTATAACATATCGGAGAAAAAAGTTACATAACTCACTACTCAGTTTCTGAGGAAAGTTTCAGAGACTAGTAGCTCCTTCAATCCTATTTCCCTAATCAGTTGTGGGAAATCTTCAAGCAACTTGTTCCTTTTCCGAGATAACTGGTGGTTCGTTTTATAGAAAATGAATATACGTACCATTCAATCGTTGAGATAGGAAAAATGATCCTAATAAATATTTGTCTATAATATCAATCCGAACATTAACCGAAAAGTGTTGGAACCGTACCACAACTGTATCATGTGGATTTATATCAGCCCATGTATGGTTATTATGGAAATTCATAATGCCATGTCTTGAGAAGTTGGCTTCATCTTTAAACAAAACAATGGTAGCAAAATTGGGATTGTTTCAATTTTTCTTCAAATCCATTGGTAATACTGAAGCATGAAGTAAAGCTTTCCGAGAGTACACATATTTCGTCTTTATTTTGCTTGGTTACTCTGTTACTGCAATGACAAAGACAAAGACAAAATATCTTTTCTCCCGGGAAGATTCACTCCTCCAGTCAAGAATACGACCCCTGGAAGCAAATGCTGAACACGCTGGTCATGCTGTGGATACAATTTTTTTTTTATTTCTGAACAGTTATACAGTTATACACTTATAACTAACATTCACTTGTTGACCAATTTAATTTTTTTGGTACTCGTTTTTTAATGTTTGCCAATAATTTCCCTGATCTTCGAGCTATGGAGTTTATTATTATAAACGATGATACATTTTAGTTAACGTTCCAGAACATGGTGAAAGGAAATTTGAAGGCTATTGGCTGATTCATATAAAAAGTGCATGGTCATTTCAGCATTAGTAAACATAGGCACACTTATTATCTGAGCACAAATGAAAGCAAAAATGGTGCAAGAATTAAATTGGAATGAAAATTTTTTGACAGCTCCAAAAACCAAAAAAATTTCCTTATTTTTATCATATGAACTATTTCACCCAATCATGTCAACATTACACTGAAAATTTTTTGACTGTTCCAATAACCAATAAAATTTCCTTATTTTTTATCATATGAACAAGTTCACCCAATCATGTCAACATTACACTGATAACAAACCATGGGCTGTTTTCACGTTGCTATGGACACATACCTATTGATTTATTTCGATTTTGAAGTTTCAAATATTTAATATTTGGAAATGTCACTATTTGGTTGTAATTCTATAATTGGTAAAAAATTTTCTATCCGAATAACCCTCAGACATTGATAAATGCTGAAAAATTTTATGACAACTATCTCAAGCTTGTTGCTTGTAGGCAACAGACCTCCGCCTACGGCGTCGGTCTGTTTCCAAGCAACAAGCTTTCGCAATCTGTCATAAAATTTTTTCGAACAATTATCAATGTCCTTGGGTTATTACTACTGATAATAGTTTCTTGTTTGTTTTTGCGATCTTTTCAGATTTGGCACAGTAATTGTCAAAATTTCATGTGCCGCTGAGAATAAACAAATTCTCAATCATTAACTTTGGAAACCAGTAGCGTCACCAAGGAAAAATTATGGTTGAAATAAATTTCACCCACAGACAGAGCTCGTATATTACAAAACAGTCAACACCTTTGCATCTTATGAATGAGAAAGTTTATAGGAACTGTTCGTCCTAAAATTGAATGACGAATAACTCACAACAATATTTCAGTTTTTCTTTGGAACACTCTGTATAGGTTACATTTTTATCCATCGATTTATTTGAGAACATTTTTGATGTTAAATATCAATAGTAGATATAGATACAGATGTTGATTATTTTGTAACTGTATTCATTTGTTCAATACTTTCTGCTACGCAATAAATACATTTTAACTAGTTCACAAGTAGATCAAAGTAATTATTGTAATCAAAATCTAGTATGTGGGAACTCTCTTCTCTAATCAGTAATTAGTTTCAATTAATTTTCAATCATCTATTGGGATAATTATCATGGTAATGCAAATTGAACCTTATTAATTGAAAAGTCAAACGTATTCACCGACAAAGTTCATTTTTGATGACAGAGATTCGGTTTTTAAATTTTCTGAATACTATTTTTTAAAGACTTAACCTGTAATTCAGCAAAATTTAAAGGAATATGTGAAGAGCATTCTGTGCAAGTCTATACCTTTTGATTTAAATGAATTGAATCAACTAATAACGCTTGCGATTGGATCAATCACGCCTGATATGTTAAATAATGTTAGAAAACAGTTTTATTTAGGAAGAGGATGTTGCTAAGGCGTTCGTGATGAACATTTTTAACCCCTAACTCATTGTCATTCGTAGTTTCTTTTAGTGTTTTACATTAGGTTTGTTCGTAGAAGGAATTTCCAATCGATTGGAAATTTGTCAAACTCTAACATTCCGTTTGTGATTCGTTGTAAGTCAATTGGCAATTATTTGTTGTACGAACAGGTGGAAAATTTTGACAGTGATGACTTTGATAAAAATGAAATAAAAGTTCATCATCACTTGAAGAAGAGCTGAAAAAAAAGAATAAGTAAATAATTTTGTAATGTGTGTGTCATTCTTTGGCCATCCTAATAAGAAGCCATAGTCTAGTAGGGAAGTGAATTTTCTGCGAAAAATAGTTCTGATGATTTTAAAAATATGGATTAGGTTTTTTGGATTCAGAATTAAATTCTGAGTAATGGGAATTTTTGAATTTTTTTGCCAAGAGAAATTGTAATTGTTATAAACAAAAAACGTATAGAGAAAATGAGGGTCTCCGTTTTTTGGTTATAACTTGAAAAATATTAAAAATAGCGTCTTTTTGAAAAGATTCTAAAAGAGGAGAAAATTTCAGAAGGACAAGTCCCGACTCCCGAAATTGTAACTCCATTATTTATAATTTTAAATTGACGTTGAAAATACCGCTCCGCGCGGCCGTTTTGCAGCTACGGCGTCACCGCCAAGCCAACAGAGCATCACAAAATAATTTTTTTTAAATATTTGTTATGAATTAAAAAATTTAAATAAATTACAGTTTTTTTTAGAGACTT
Source organism: Galerucella calmariensis (assembly GCA_910591675.1). Classification (NCBI taxonomy): domain Eukaryota; kingdom Metazoa; phylum Arthropoda; class Insecta; order Coleoptera; family Chrysomelidae; genus Galerucella; species Galerucella calmariensis. The sequence goes on from CAJUYG010000184.1 coordinate 53,057, forward strand.
GAAGGAATATAGTCCAGTAGACAAAAAATTTTTCACTCCATTTTTGTTAAAGTTATTCAATTGTTAATTAACTAATTTTTTGTAGACTTTAGACAACTGTAAATCAGTTCTAAAAGTTTAAATAAAGTACCTAAAAATTTTTTGAATTCTGGGAGGTTTTCTTATTGACTTAATAAACAAAATTCCGTTGAAAAAGTTTGAAAAAGTTTTTTCATTTGCTTATTATTATTTTTTTAAGTTAACAAAAAATGAAAAATCCATATTAAGCTATTAAAAAATTTTTTTTTTATTTATTTTTTGCATCTTATTTCATTACTAAAAAATTTTTTACGTTATTTGTTTATAAATTTTTTATAAACAAATAGACTATTTTAATATTTTTGAAAAAATTTTTCTTGCCATTCTGTTGTATTGGTAAAAGAAAAAAATTTTTAGTTTATAATCTTTTTTTTTATTTATGACCCCTTTGAATTATTAATTGAGAAATCGTTTTTTTTTTCTAAATTCATCATTTGCTATCCTCATTAGAATTTCAAAAAAAAATAATTTTTTTGCAACGCAATTTTCATTGTTTATTTAATAAACAATTTGTTATAAACAAATTCTGAACCTATTTTTTTCCGTTACAAAAAAAATAATAAATACAGCCATGTGCATCAAAGTATTTCAAAAAATTTTGTTTTATTTTTTATTTGATTTTTAAATATTTAACATACTCACTGTGGAACCCGGCACCTATCTTATCAACTTTCAAATTGCTATAACTTTTAAACTATTGATGATACGGTCTTGGACATTCAAGACAATATTTTTGATAATTAATTATTCTACTTGATTTAATTTTAATCATCTTCATATCAATTAAATTTTGATGTATATTTATTAGAACTATATATATAAAATGTATAATTATAAACAATGAAGACGAGAACCAGTAAGTATCTGTATTATTCATACTTGAATTACATTTAACCCCAAGGCCATTAATTTAATCTTATAAGAATGTTAATAATAACAAATAACTAATAAACAAATGGAGTAGAAAGTTAAAAAAAAAAGTTTTTGAGTAGTCTGATAGTAAGTCTTCAAAATTATATTGAATGATAACAGCCGTAACTTCTATAGTAACAGAGATATAAATATTCTAAGATGAAAATCATGTATTTTTTAGTAAACAAATGCGTATAAAAATAAAACCGTTATAGATATGAAGATGATTAAAATTAAATCAAGTAGAATAATTATTTATCAAAAATATTGTCTTGAATGTCCAAGACCGTATCATCAATAGTTTAAAAGTTATAGCAATTTGAAAGTTGATAAGATAGGTGCCGGGCTCCACAGTGAGTATGTTAAAATACTTATTTAAAAATCAAATGAAAAATAAAACAAATTTATTATTTTTTTTGTAACGGAAAAAAAAATAGGTTCAGAATTTGTTTATAACAAATTGTTTATTAAATAAACAATGAAAATTGCGTTGCAAAATTTTTTTTTGGAATTCCAATGAGGATAGCAAATGTTGAATTTAGAAAAAAAAACGATTTCTTAATTAATAATTCAAAAGGGTGATAAATAAATAAAAAGATTATAAACAATTAAAAATTTTTTTAAGAAAAATTTTTTTTAAATTAATTATTTGACCAATACAACAGAATGGCAAAAAATTTTCTTAAAAATATTATATAGTCTATTTGTTTAAAACAAATTTATAAACAAATAACCAAAAAAATTTTTTAGTAATGAAATAAGATGCAAAAAATTAATAAAAAACCAGCAGAAATAAAAAATATAAAAAAACTTGAAAACGATATATCACTTGTACTACTATACCTACTTTCCATTTTTTTTAAATGTAGGGTGGAAGTAGTTGAAGTCCTAACGTCTACATATGAATATATGACTTTTGACGTGTTTTTTAGTTTTTTCATAAAAGTGGCGTCTTCAGAAAGTTTTCATTGAAATGCGCTGTATATCACGAGACAGTTGTATAAACTTATAAATTTAAAAGATCACCTGCATTGAGGAAGACCGTCAACAATTACCCAAAATTATCTATTACATGATACGAGTATCTACTCCAAATTCTATTCTATATTCATGTCAAATAATAACGTGCTAATGCATTTTTAAAAAATATACACAACCTTGATGCTTATAAAAATCCCGGATGTGACGCAGTGACATTATAAGAAAAAAATATACAAGGTAACAATATTTGAGAATCAGTAAATGTTCAATGGCGTAAATGTTTAATTTTGTAGCTAGTTGCGTAGCAAGGTGGTATTTGTAACTACTACCGGGTTGTGCCAAGGTTTCTACAGAATCATTTTAGCTTCTTCAATGCTTAATTTAAATAAGGAAATTGATTTATTGTTTTCATAGGTTCGCTTAATATGGCTAAGGTTGAAATATATCAAAATTATCCATTTTAAAAATGCCTTGTTGAAATTTTTTTGTTTTAAAAAGGATGTAGGTGAAAATTTGCTACCCAAAGGGGTACAAAATTTGCTGTTAATATCACGTTGTTCGTGCAGCACCAGTCGTTCTTTAATAATCAAAAAGGTTGCATTGGAAAAAGCTACCATCGAAGAATTTATCGAATACGTTGAAACTATTACTAGAAAATGTGGTATTGTATCTAGCTGTTTAACAAAACTACAAATAAACCATTATCACACTTATCACGAGATTTTTCATAACAAGTGTTGAATTTCTTTTGTAGGGGACTTTTATCGTCTCGAAGACCACATATTATAGCGTGTTAATTGTTTTTATATATGAAATCTATATGTTCTTACCGGACATCGTCAACTGACGCTATTGGACACATATTTATGTCGGGGATGTGAACAAGAAGATGAGACGATGGAGCATATCCTCTTTGATTGTTCGGCTTTGATTGTTCGTAAATCCGTGCTCGGCTAGTTTTGGCTAGCACCAGCTGAGAGAAACTCCTCTTGAGGACTTTATCAAGTTTCCAACCAGGAGGAAGCAAAAGGGCCTAATAAGGCCTGGAACTGCGGTGATGCCCTCCCTCCTGTAGTATAAGTAATCTGTTCTGTCAATCTGACAGTAGTCGTTATACCTGGTTTGAAGTTGTCAATAAAGTTTAGAATAGCAAAGTGTTGAATTTATCCTAGTATAGTAGTTTACCTGACTAGTGTGGAAAGTGAAAGTCACTTTACGCACGTGTTAGGTACACTATTTTTTCTACTAGCATGCGGAAAAAACCCTAAAGAAAAAAAGAAAGAAACATTTATTATTAAATTCGTATCAACAAATTAATTATTATTATAGCAGAATTCTTAGAAATTTCTTAATTTGGCAGTAATTTGGTAAACTACAATCATACAAATATACATTTCAAATATTCAAATGTCAGTATACTCCCCAAAAACTTGACATATTTATTTTCCGCACTAGTGCGAAAAAGTGGACTTTACGCACGCTAGTAGAAAAAATATCCAACATCTCCCAACTTATCAGATTAAATGGGCTCCTGACACACTTGTGGTTGAGGAAAACCCACATATATCGAGTAGACACGCATCTTAAACATTGAATGTTAACCATACATCGATTCTAAACATTTTTAAATAAAACATATACCTATAAAATAATACCAGCTCAGGAGTTCATAATATATAGGACACGATTTTGATAAGAGAACGTATATCTTTATAAACAATAGATGGAAATGTTGGATATTATTGTAATAAAATAATGGGAGGACGTAATGCTTCCTGATAAGAGTACTTTTCCACTTAATGGTCAAGCTAATCAACAGAATTGCTGGTTGGTCAATAAGAAATCCTATGTATCAGAGAAGAGCATGTCCTCAAGAGGTTGATGTTTGGACAGGGATTATTGGAAACCATGTCATTGTCCCCTTGTTCATTTGGGGGCAATTTGAGTGACGATAACTAAAATAATGTCGTTTAATATTCGAAAGGTTATACCCTGATTCAAAAAACCTCAAAGTTCGAGCGAATACGATGTGGATCCTGACTGAACCATGACGTAATATCTCCAAATCGGATATTTATAGCTTGAGCAGCTGCATACAACTTCAATTAAATACTTTTTATCTTTAATAGTTTATCTTACTTCGTTTATGTTATATAACTTGGTTTCAGCTAGACAACAGAGATCGAGGCGACTTAAAATTGAAATTATTTTCTTAGAATTGAGGAGATCAAGACAAGATTTATGAAATTCTTGCCTTGTCTGCAAGTTTTTCGAGAAATAAAATTTTACATATAGATTCAGCACATGAAAACTAAGTTCGTTGCACCAGTTCCAAAACAAGATTTTTCAAATAGATTAGTAGAAGATCATCTTGAGGATCTTTCCAATATCCAGAATCATATCCATGTGATATTTGGACGGGTGTTACTTTGAGAATTATTTATATAGCTTGTGATCGAATAGTAAATTCCCCAAAAAAGAATTAAATTTGCAAAAATTTTAATATATTACCATCTTTGTGGAAGCCGCACCTGTTTCTATAATTCAATGACTAAAAATATTTTCAATATAAATAAGTATTATTTTCAGCACCTCATTAAGTCCAAATGATTTCAAAAAAAACCTCTAATATATTAAAAACGTTGGCACGGTTTGTGTTCACTTACATTCTCAACTCTTAAGTCGTATTTTTGGTCCGATATTTCTGGATATCATAATGCAATAGTGTTGTCAATGACGTCAATGAGACGTCATTGCCGTTGAAATTGCAGCATCTAGATTTATTGTAACCTAAATCTTGACAACTCTTCCCGGAATATACGAGTATGTTAAATATCGCTTGACAGATTACAAGATATACACAGGATTATACAGAACGGCGCTATCTCTTGCCGATGATTGATAATGACGGCTTTTCGGGTTTATAAGTATTAAAATAAATGATAGTATACCGCTGGGATAATTAATCCAAACGTACAGCTATTATATATTGTGTGAAGTTGGCCCTGTTTTGATCTAGTTAATTTAATATTAGAAAACAGTCAGGTCAACTTTTGCGTAACATTTACAAATGATAACTGAAATTTGCGCCAGTATAACATCAATCTTACAATGGATGATGAAACTGTCGACAAAATTTTGATATAGCTGGAATCATTTCACAAAAAACCCATTGATCAACCCCTCCTACCAACGGATTAAAATAATGAAAATCAAACTTATACAGGTCAACCACAACCTAAACAACATGTATGTGAATTTGATACTGTTAATGATCTGTACTTTAATTACATGTACCTCGAGTTTGAGATTGGAAGTCGTCTACAGATTCCAATGGTGATATACGGAATTTGAATTTATTGACACAAGGCTCATCGCACATTATCTTCATTCATCCCATTGGCGTTACAAACGACAGCCATTTTATTATTATTGTGTCAATTTTATGATAAATTGTTGGTTTTGACAACAATTTCGCACATACGACTGCAACTTTCTTCTTCTTACGTGAAACGCAATCTAGCGCTCTGTCTCCGTCTCTTTCCAATGTTGCTCTTCAAACGTCAGCAGAAAACAAACTCCCAATAGTAATTATCAGTAGTAATAACCCAAGGACATTGATAATTGCTCGAAAAAATTTTATGACAGATTTCGAAAGCTTGTTGCTTGGAAACAGACCGACGCCGTAGGCGGAGGTCTGTTGCCTACAAGCAACAAGTTTAAGAAAGTTGTCATAAAATTTTTGAGCATTTATCAATGTCCGAGGGTTATTCGGATAGAAAAATTTTTACCAATTATAGAATTACAACCAAATCGTGACATTTCCAAATATTAAATATTTGAAACTTCAAAATCGAAATAAATCGATAGGTATGTGTCCATAGCAACGTGAAAACAGCCCATGGTCTGTTATCAGTGTAATGTTGACATGATTGGGTGAAATTGTTCATATGATAAAAAATAAGGGAATTTTATTGGTTATTGGAGCTGTCAAAAAATTTTCATCTTAATAACAGTTTCTTGTTTCCAAAAACTTGGTGAGACGTTATTAGAGCATTAAGCTATTATCCTCGATGCCCAATAGTGATATTTGGTTATAACGCTACCAACATAATTTTGTATTTAATGGATTATTAGACATTCTGGGCAACAAAAATTGCTCTGAACTAGCAGCAGTAATAATAATCACTAACACTAATTCAATCGATTCAACCCCCAATTGAAACTACATTATATATCTCTAAGAGCTCATCCATATCTCAAATGTGGTTGTATGAAATCCAAACCAATGGTTCAATAAAACTCAAAGTCCAAACCACAAAATTCAATAAAAGTTCCTCAAAAGGACACTTATGATGCGCTACTAGTTTCGGTACAATATTACCATCATCAGGCTACAATATAAAGAGAAATGGTAAACTTAATACATGAAGATCTTACAAGATTCTGTTGAAATAATTTAAGCAAGAGTTGTTAATAGATATAAAATGAATGTGAAAATAATATTATAGTTGATAATACAAAATTGAGAATATTACAATTGTTGATATTAAATTAAAAAACTATTAATATAATTAAAAAAGGGTTAATGAGTATCTTACAAATTACAATTTTGATATAATTATAAATTAAATAAATTATAAATAAATAAATTATATAAATTATAAAAGTTGGTAGTCAAATTGAAATGACTGTCACTGTAGCACATGGACTGAACTAACCTCAATGGTGACCGGAAATGCAAATGAAATCATGACATTGACATGACATTGTCATTATAAGTATATACTTTGGCAAGTTTATCTGAAGCCGTGAAAAGAATGCATTCGAAAACACATTCGATATTGCCACGTTTAACTATGAAAAAGCTAAAGTGCTAAGTATGTAGTGATAATAATTAGAAAAGGGACTTTTTATTATTAACAATATTAACAATATGATTAAACGTTAACTCTTTAATGTGCTTGTTCCTTGGATTTTTCTATTAACATTATTTTTTATGAATATTAAAAGATGAGCACTTTTCCAAATTTGTTACGGGATTACCACACCCTCCAAATTACATAATTGGTGATTTTATCGAAAGCTGACTTCTTATTGGCAAGCGCGTGCGTGTGTTCTTCCCTCTCACTTCGTCAATTGACTGATATTGATTTATCCAGTGGCGTTGGTATTGTCAGTTACCTTTGAATTTTCAATTTTACTTGGTAAAATAGGTACCGTACGCCATTTGTACGTTTGACAGATAGGCGCCATGTTTTTCCTCGACTCTTACCAATGCCGCATAGCTACAGATAAACTTGCCAAACTATACATGGGGTGTCAATTAAATTCATTCTAATTCAACCTACGTAATTTTTTACACAAAAATAATAAATTACGACAGTTTCAGGTAAGTTTTTCACTAAAAGATTCGTATATATTCTTGCGAAGGAAATGGTCAAATATAAATATAATTCTACATTATGTACTTTAATTCTTCAATCACCTTCCATCAGTTGACATTATCGTCATCGTAACACTTAAATTTCCAAATGGTCTACTTATGATAAACAGACCTAAGATGTTCAATTAATTTTTTTGGAACGCCGTTATGTATATTAAGTGACAGCTCATTGCTAAACCTTTCCCCTGAACGGCGCCAAGACTATAATCGGAGTTATAATTCAGTTTCCAAATATACGTCCTCGCTTATTATGTCACACGATTTTTAAATGATAAATTTTTCATAGCACAAAAGTATTATTAGTTGGGTCAAATTTTGGAGTAACTCACACGAGAGTGTTTATTAAAATTGAAATATGGCTGCGTATTGTGAAAACGAGAATTAGTTGCTAGGGCCGCGAAGAAGATGAGTGTCGTATATTCCAGTATATACCGTATTCCAGCACAGACGAAGCCTGGCTTGTAACCATTGACTATTTTTTAGTCAATGCTTGTAACTGAATTTCTCAACGAGGCTTAAGTGGAAGTGGAAACTGAAGATTTTAATTTGCCGGAATTCCTTAACGTTCTTAGTACATAACAATGCCGGCTAAACTAAGTAATAATATTTTTTCTACAACTGCTATGAAAAGTGACGTATTTCTCATAGCTTACTTAATTTCAAAACCAAATATTGCTCATACTGTGAGAAATATCATTTCTCACGGCACTTTGCCCACATACATTTATATGGAGAATCAAATAAAATCGACAAAAACTTAATATGCTACTGTCATCTTTAAATACCTTAGTTGTCACAAAATTATATTATTATAAAAAGTTTTTAAATTGTAAAAGATAGTAGGCATCTATCGTGCTTTGATAAAAATCCCAATTTCTATTGACAGATACTCACTCCACCAGAGATATTGGAAAAAGCTGCAAAAGTACCTATCTTTAGGTTTGTGGCCGGAAATTATAATATATAAAACATAAATATATAACATTGTAATAATTTCTTTCGCCACTTAGCCTACTTTGAATAGCTAACCGATGAAAAATAATTTTGGAATGTTGTCCAAATTCATGACGAATAAAATCAAAAACATCAGACAATTTGGCAAGACAATATTTATAAATAATTTTGGAATATTCCAGACATTGACATTTGGTGTGTAGGTTTCAGGTCTAAAATTAACTTTATTTTATTAAATGAAAATATTACCCATGGCACGAATACACTGCCGTATCAAAGTAAAAAACTGTAAAATTGTAGTTGATGTTATAAATATAAATTTTCGTTGGAACTACGTACCAGGTGAATCAAAATTTGTTCCAGATAAAAATTGTTTGCAAATAAGCTTATCTTCAAATGCACCTATTAGAGTCCAAAATATTTCATTTTCTTTCACTCGCGGAAACCACAAGATTTGTGATATGTGAAGATTATGCGTTTTCACGTGAAAACCATTGAGGAATACAAAATTAATTGAAAATAGCTTCAAATGCGTAAAAAATGGGAGGATAAATGTGACATAATCTTCCAAATGTACACCACTGGATCAAGAATTAACACATGTTTCTCCATCAAAATATGCCCTTTTACATTTAAAAACAGTCTACCAAATGTCAAATCAATTTATTCATCCATTTCAAAGTTATCGAACTGAAACGTTTGATTTTTGTAACTTCAAAAACCCGTATTCCGAAAAGCAAATGAGCTGGACCGCTTAACCCTTATATAATTTTGTCCAATTTTACAAGAGGTAAATACATGCAAACGTTGTAAGTGTCATTTAAAACACCCTGTAGATAGGATTTCAACCCCACAACGTTATCACTCTACCACTTGCTCTGTTGCCGTAGTGCTGCTTGGTTTGCTTGGTTGGTGCTGCTGTGTTTTCATAGAGATCTGTACACGGGGCAAAAGCGGAGAGGGCTCATCAAACCAGTTAAGACGTAAATCAAATAGCGGTGTCAGTAGTTTAGCTACGTGTGTAGTGTGAAGGGTCGTATTTTCACGTGAAAGTGCCGAAAAATCCATGAAATTTGAAAAATGTGACTCACGATTCCAATAAGCTCTCGAATGTTTTCTGGAAATCGAAATAAACCCAGAAGCTTCTGTTTTCCTTTTCACTCCAACGACGTATGTAGGTACCAGAGGAGCAATAGATCTTCTTCGTTCCTGGACATTGTTTCTACTGTTATTCAATTTATATTCCATACGATATTCGTACGTTCAATGGACGACTCGTGTACAGTCTTCTAGGTATATAGGAATCTTCGCTGTAAGACTTCTGCCGGAAATAAACAAATATCAACCTCCCTAGGTTAGGTTAGGTTTGAGGTGAGTGGGTCTATAAGGCGCTCCACTGCGACTGGCAAGAGTCTATTGTGGCTTACACCTATTCATATTTCACCAAACAAATTCAGCTTCTTAACAAAGCCCATTAGTTTATTTGGTGAATGATATTTCAGGTCCGAGGGCAAGTCGGATCTTCCCACAGTCCAAGTTTTAGCATATGACAGTGGCCTGTTAGATATCGTAGGTCATGCCTGCTATAGTCTAACATTCATTTGGAGACATTCTTCGAAGGATGTATAAAAGCCATTATGCCAAAAGTCTAAAGCTCTTCTTGCTGTCCAGGTATTTAGTGTTTGTTTGGCAAAACTTGTTGAGATGCCAATTGTAGGTTCTGGTCCGATAGAAACACGTGCAGCTCCCTCCCTTGCAAGGGAGTCTGCCTTCTTGTTTTCTTCCATGCCAGAATGGCCAGGGATCCAGACCAGCAATACTTTATTGAGTTCTCCTATTGAGGAAAATCTTTTTTGGCAGTTTAAAACCAATTTCGACGTTACACGGTGGGAGCTAAGTGCTTTCAAAGCCGCTTGGCTGTCCGAGAAACTTTTTATTGTTTTATGTATGAGATTGACTTGCTACACTCTCTCCACACATGAAACAATGGCGTAAACTTCCGCCGGAAATACGGTAGCATAGGATCCCAGTGAGGTTGAAATTTCTGTCATTGGTCTGCGCCCGTATACACCTACACCATAGCCTGAGGGTGTTTTTGAGCCGTCTGTGTACCAACAGCTGTCTGCTCTTAATAGTCCATCCTTACGGAGGACCCATTCATCTCTATTAGAAATTAGGACGGTATAAGGAAGGTCGTAGTTTACTGTTGGGGGCATTTTGTCAAAGGTCATTCCCAGAATACTGTGACTTTCAATGTCCACTAGCATTCTGCTTCGTTCTGTATAAGCCTGATTTGTGCATTTAGAAATATGTGCAATTCCGTATGTTGTCCATCTAGCATCTCTTTCCAAAAATATATGGAGAGGAGGTAGGTCCAGAAGGATTTCCATGGCTGCTGACGGTGTGGAACTGATAGCACCAGTAATTGCCAGACAAGCATGTCTCCATAAACCAGAGAGGTTTGCTTGGGCCGTTCACTTTGAAGCTTTTGGCCCCCAGGCAATAGCTTCATATGTGATCATTGGTCTAACGATCATCACATATATCCAATAGATTTGTTTGGGTCCCAAGCCCCAAGACTTTCCACAGATCCTGCGACATGTCCACAAGGATAATCAGGTTTTATGGATAACTTTTTCCAAGTGAGCGTTCCAAGTAAGTTTCATATCTAGGACAATCCCCAAATATGTTATTTCCGCTGCAAATGGAATAACCTCACAATTGTAGGAAAGTGGTGGGAGATCCTCCAACTTTCTTTTCCTAATGAAGGGAACTATAACAGTTTTGTCAGGGTTAACAGACATCTTCTGTTCCCTCTGACAATAACTGTGGACATCGTCCAACGTCTTTTGGAGGATATTATATGCTACCCTTCCTGACTCTGTCCTTGCCAAGATGACAAGGTCGTCGCATACGCTTGCAGTTCTACACCTCCTCTTTCGAGAGCGCTAAGCAAGTTATCCATCAAGAGTGACCACAGTAGGGGAGATAGAACTCCGCCTTGTGTGCAGCCCCTGGAAACCTTAAAGCTGATGGTCTCGTCCTGAAGAGATGTAGTGACTGTCCTATTTGTGAGCATGGCATATATCCAATCGGTAATGGTTGGTTTGATGCCCTTTTCAGTCAAAGCTGAACCAATGGAGGTCGGTAGTGCATTGTAAAATTCTCTTTCAATGTCAAAAAATATGGCCACCCCAATCTCCTTGTTGTTAAGGGATTGTGTGATTTTCTCAACAAGGTTGTGTAACGCTAAATCTGTTGATTTTCCAGTTTAATAAGCATATTGCTGAATGCTCAGGGGGGAATTATATAAAGCTACCCATCTGATGTAGCAATCCAGTGCTTTTTCAAGTCCTTCAAGCGGGAAAGATGTTAGGCTAATTGGTCTGACCGATTTAGGGTGTGGGTCTGTACGGCCTACTTTCGGTATATATACCACCCTGGCCACCAGTCAACTGGGTGTAGGGACGTATATAAGGGGGGGGGTGTTCGGGGGTTCAAACCCGCCCCATAGAAAATACAATAAAGGTACAATAATTTTTTATTAGCATACTGCCGCAATATGAGTATTCATCGGGATGTGGCAATAGAAATACATTCCTCAACAATTGTGAATAATTTAGCTGAAGAGGTTAAATTTACTTTTGTGAGATTGATTTTCTGTTTTAATAAAAGCTTCAATTTTCAATCATCTATCAATTTTTAAAATAGGTGCTCCCAAATTAATATAAAGGTAACATCTCGGCTGGTATGGGAATGCGGCGAAGAGCTTAGAAGACTGGTGACTCGGGTGGGTCCTAGGTCACAAAGGAATCGCTGGCAATGAAACAGCTCATGAACTTGCAAGAGCAGGATCGTCAACACTGATGAACGGACCCGAACCATCTGTGGGCATCCCCAGATGCTCCACTAGGTCATGGTTAAAAGGGTGGGTATAAGAACAATCCATAAAACTCTGGAAGAATACGCCCAGGCAAACACATTGGAAGAAATTTATAAAAGAACCATCAAAAAAAGTAGCGAAAGAACTGCTCTCAATGAGCAGGAACAAACTACGCACCATAACGAGGCTTCTCACGGGAGACTTTCCCACAAAGGAGCACCTGAACAAAATAGGGCTGTATAACGGAGACCTCACATGCAGAAGATGCAAAAAGGATACCGAAACAGCTCTGCACATATTATGCAACTGTGAGACGCTGGACCACAGGAGGCAAAAACTAAATGGAAGACCACAAATGGCTCCAGAAGACTTATACAACCAACCAGTAAAGAACCTGTATGAGCTAATACAGGGAACGGATTGGATGAATAGGCTGTAGTCATGATGTTAGGAGAATCCACAATAAGCCCAAGAGGCTGAGGTGGTGCCGGCGAAGGGACGGCTTCTTTAAAATATTTATACATGGTTATAACCATTTCAGCAGAGGGGGCAAAACGAAAAACGATGTTTAAAAATACTTTTAGATGTAGCCAAGTCACACAAATAATTAAAAAAAAACTTATCATTTCTTGAACTTGAAAAATTGCCTTAGGTCGTGGCACTCGATATTTTTTTGCCTGAGGCGGCGCCTTCAATAAAGCTTTCCCCTTCTAAACCCATCAGATGAAAAAACCAAAACCCTCCCCATGTAAAAGCTATAGCTACGTGACTGACTAGTGGTATATAATTCCACGCCAGACTAGCTCTATACAGTCTCCTCCCTAAGTCTGCGTCCTTATACTCCTGCACTAGAGCCTAGTGTTATTTAGTCGGCACTATACGCAGAAACCGATCTACAAGTTAAAGTTATGTTGTCCCCTCTAATTCCAGACCAGAATGGTTGGTGTTAAATATCTTGCTAACCCCGTTTGACTTTGAAGTGTAATTCAATATCCGTCGGGGCCTATAGCCCGGGAAGTAGTTGTTGCTTCTTAGTTGAACGGACAGTGTATTTAAAAAAAAAATTATTATTCTGTGATATCTATTGGTAACGTTTATTGAATACGACAATATTACAGGAAACTAAAACAATACTTTATACAGGGTGGGGCACTATGAACGAACTATTCTCTGGCGTCTTAACGGCAAATATAATTAGAAAAAATAAGACGTAGAATTAAGTCGATTACTTAAGACTATAATTTTAAAATATTTTGGAATATACAGGGTGCTCCAAAAAAGCGTGCCGTATCAAAGTTAGGTTCCTAAAACGAATAACCACATTTGATTTACACCATCTCACTAGAAGCTCTTAACATTCTGTTTCCAATATTTACTGGTATGCTATCATATACAGGGTGTTTTTAATATGACAGTATAACACTAACCATTTAATACATAAATTTCTGGCTTAATCTAAATGGAACACCTTGTATCTGTTGGGTCTGTTAAACGTGGGAATTTATTACCTTTCAGTTGGTATTAGGGTTGCCTATATCTAACTCTGATAGTTCTCTAGAAATTTTAAATTTGTTTTTTAATATTCAATTATTTGCTGACATCTAGTTACCTATGACATGATACTCCGATGCAAAGTTTTTGAAAATTAAAAATTTGTTATTTTGACAGTAAGTGCTTTGTTGTATGATTTATTATTGATAAATTAAAGGTCTCTTAAATCAGAATTTTATTAAGGGTACTCAATCATTAACTTTGCAATAAGATTAGTAAAAAAACTTAACGCTAATTGGAAGAAAATTTCGTAAATTTTTACGTAACAAACTACCCGAACTTTTAGATGACGTTCCACTAGCTACAGGACAAAAAATGTGGCTGCAGTTAAATGGTGTGTCTGTTGACTACAGGCGTTACCTGAACAATATTTTTCCACAAAAATGGATTGGACTAGGGGCTCCTTATCTTTGGCCGCCAAGGTTCCTATGATTGACGCCATTAGACTATTTTCTTTGGGGTTACATAAAAAGTATTGTCTACAATACAGAGCCAACCACTCCTGAGAACATGAAGGATAGGATAAGGAGAGCGTTTCAAACAGTAACACCAGAAAGGTTAAAGAAAGTGAACAATAAATTTTTTTTTAAAAGGTTCAAATCTGTATCCAACAAGATGGGCGTCACTTTGAACACCTTCTTTGAGTTTTTTGTACCTACCTAGTTATTTTCTTATAATTTTAAAGCTTATTGTATCTGTATGCCCAAAAATAGTGTACTTACCCTTAATAAAATTATGATTTAAGAGACCTTTAATTTATCAATGATAAATCATACAACAAAGCACTTACTGTCAAAATAACAAATTATAAATTTTCAAAAACTTTCCATCGGAGAATCATGCCATAGGTAACTAGATGTCAGCAAATAATTGAATATTAAAAAACAAATTTAAAATTTCTCGAGAACCCTAATACCAACTGAAAGGTAATAAATTCCCACGTTTAACAGACCCAACAGATACAGGGTGTTCCATTTAAATTAAGCCAGAAATGTATGTATTAAATGGTTAGTGTTATACTGTCATATTAAAAACAACCTGTATATGATAGCATACCAGTAAATATTGGAAACGGTATGTTAAAAGCTTCTAGTGAGATGGTGTGAAGCAAATGTAATTATTCGTTTTTATTTTGAAGTTATTGTATTTTTTCGGAAGGTCTACAAATTATGTAAAATAGATTTATCCTGGAAACTGAGCTGGATAGGTATGGGGAAATGTTAATGAACTTACATTATTTTTAATAGTACAATTCAAAAATGTTATAAAATACAGGGTGTTCCATTTAAAGGAACCTAACTTTGATACGGCACGCTTTTTTGGAGTACCCTGTATATTCCAAAATATTTTTAAATTATAGTTCTAAGTAATCTACTTAATTCTACGTCCTATTTTTTCTAATTTTATTTCCCGTAAGACGCCAGAGAATAGTTCGTTCATAGTGCCCCACCCTGTATGTTTATTTAACATCATCATGTCCTTTCATAATTTTTGTGCAATTTTTCAATAAAGAATATTATATGTATAGGTATAGTAATATATCTAATTGTGACACAGTCCATGAGAATTTCACTTGCTTCATTTTTTTGTTGAACCTATTTTATGGTAAATTATTAGCGGCTAACTCGCTTTCTTCGACTATATTTAGACTTGAAAGCCCTTGACAATTTCACAAATAAAACGGTGCAAATGAAGAACCACTTGTAACAAATCGTTTCAAATTGGAGTAATTTATAATTCTAGGAAATGTTGAAATTTATTTTAGTTTTTCCTAACCGAGTTACACAAAGACGACTGATACATCCTAATAATACACCCTAGCTATATGAGAACGATACAAAATCAGTATAAGCAATTGAAATGACGTTCAGATAAAAGAGGAGTATTGTTTTCTAGATTTTTCATAGTTCACCACTCTAGTGAGGGAATTTATTTTTTGTGTAATTTACTCAAATATTTACCTTTATTCCTTCTTGTTTGTTATTTTTAGGAGGACGAGCCTTGCACCTGCCAAATAATCTATTCGTGGTACTGGGTGACTCAATAAAAAAGGCTATCGATAATATCTCTGGAGAGCCACCTGGACGCCTGGTACATATTCAAAAAATTTCGGTTAATTCCATCACAGTTTATTAAGCATCACTTGGTGATGAAAACCTAGTGATTTTATATATGTATTCGTTGAAGCTTTTTTTTGGTATTTGCATAAATCGTTGAGTAAACAACAGGAGATAAAAGCACCTCTTTTAATCGTACCAGGAAGCTTAAATTTTTGATGCACAATACATTATTTCTGTTTCCTGATCCTGTAACGTCCCACGACGATTAAGACAAGTAATATATCAGAATTGGGCAGTAGTAGATAATTATAATTTTGGGGATGTAAATTAGACCAAATGTTGCACCTTTTCTTGTTATTGTGTTACCCAATGAGGTATTTGTTTTTGGTCACGTGACATCGAATTCAAAATTATTAATGGGACAACCTGTATATTTGTGACTTTCTGTGTTCCTCCCCTCAAACAATTACAACTAACTAGCACACTTGGGGTCTAAAGAGATTAATTCAAGAGATACAGGTACTTAAAGTTAAAGTAAGTTAAAAAATTCATAATTGAATCCCTTGTAATTTTCGGCAATCTTACATTCGTACGTAATGATTAAAACAAACCAATATTGTCTTATTGACACTTTTGTCATTATCATGGCAAACTTGACAATAGGCAGTCTTTTTTTATAAGATTTGCTATGCTACTTTTTAATCGATATTTAATAGGTAAACAAGTTTTTGTGGAAAAAACACAATTTTATGTAATTTTACTCCATGATATACAGGTCGTTCCGTTATTAGCTTTCGAGTATTATTAAAAATTATAATATTAATTATAATATTGGTTTGTCTTGATCATTACGTACGAATGTAAGATTGCCGAAAATTACAGGGGACTCAATTATGAATTTTTCAATTTATTTTAACTTTAAGTACCTGTATCTCTTGAATTAATCACTTTAGACCCCAAGTGTGCTAGTTAGTTGTAATTGTTTTATCGGGAGGAACACAGAAAATCACAAACATACAGGTTGTCCCATTAATAATTTTGAATGCGACGTCACTTGACCAAAAACAAATAACTCATTGGGTAACACAATAACAAGAAAAGATGCAATATTTGCTCTAGTTTACACCCCCAAAATTATAATTATCTACTACTGCCCAATTCTGATATATTACTTGTCTTAATCGTCGTGGGACACCCTGTATATATTTTAATGGTTTTCATTTCATTTCAGGTGAGTGAGTTCACACATTTCATTTCTCTAATGTAAGTAAACCTTATGATTTTTGCATAAATATATGAGTAACCAAAATAAAAGACAATAAGGTATATATACTTAAACAACTTTAACTACTTTACCAATATTCACAAAATAGGTAATAAACTTTGTAATGAAAGGAAATTATCTGCGTAATAAATATATCTGGACGCAATAAATTGGACAAACTTTTGAAGCTGACACGTGTTAGAAACTAAATCATTTAGATTACTCAATCCTATCATTTTTGTAATGTTTTGCTACAGCCATTCTTTTGTGCTGCAAGTTTTCCTGTATTATTATAACCCTGTTAACGACCATTGTGCCCAAAATAAGTGGGGGTGATTGTCCCTGTGGTACTGGTACTGGTGGTAGGTTATTCGACAATTTTTTGTTCGTTTGTTGGTGGAGAAGGAGGAATGATGGTCTCATCTGATGCGACAGTCACAATTGATGAAGTAACCTGAGTTAGTAGCCTTCACTTCAGATGGATAGACAAAGATTTGCTTGGAAGATCGGAACTTACTAGTCTTGGAAAAGCGTCTTCCTTAAAAGCCCCTTCATTTCTTGCAATTGATAAATGACGAAGATATGAATTTCCTAAAAAATGACTAATTTTCCGTTTTTTTTTTCTGATTTTCTCGGTTCCTGATTATCCGATTGACTCGTTCGACCCCTAATTTTGTTCGTATTTTCATTATCCACAATTTATCTATACATACCATTGAGATTGTTTCAGTACGTTTTACGCTATATGAAAATTATAATACTAAAAAAAGAAGATTTGTTTCGTTTCAAATGTCTTTCATATCATCCATTTTCTACTAGGACTTTTGTCAAAAATTACTATACTCGCATGCTCCGTTGTTTGGCCTATTGATCTTGCCTCACAAGTTTTCTTGCTGTTTTGCACCATTTTATGAACTTTAAGTTAGGATTGTATCTTTTCCGCACAATATTTCTTTTTTAAATTTCATTTTGACCATCACTTGAAATATAAAGAGTGGTTTTCGTCAACTCGGAAAAGCTTATCCACACTATCTACTGCACTCTTTCAAATTTCTATTTCGGTATTTGATTCCAAGAAAACGTCAATAATACGTAACGTGGTTAAATAAAAAGTCGATTTAGACCTTAAACTCTATTATAAAATCATAAAAATCGATTGTCACTTTGATTACCGATTTTATGCACACAACCTTCGGAATCAATGTTCGGTGTGAACTTGCAACTGTCTGCGTCAGATAATAATTGAATTTTTATCAATTATGTAACGTTTTCAATGTAACAACTCCAATCAATATGATACAAGAATAGAAAAAAAGGCGGACTAAATACTTTTTGTACGTTCACTATCCAAAATAGACTTTGAACAATTCTAAAATAAATTATTAACTTGTTAATGACACAGTTATTGCTCATAATTTAATATTAGATACAGTTGGCAGAAGCAAACGTGAGCCCTGGTAGGCGTGTTCATGTCGCTGTAGTTGTATTTTTGTAGTAACAATTCGATATTTTGAATGGATAACCAAATATCGATACCATAAATGTCAACTGGGGGTCTATTCACTAACAGTGAGAGCTTCTACGAGAGTACACACTTTATAAAGTGCGCATGCGAGCTCTCTCGAAATTGCAAATTATGATATAGCCCGCATGCGCATTTTATAAGTGTGTACTCTGGTAGGAGCTCTCACTGTTAGTGAATAGACCCAATTTTAAGAGATATGTAAACAAAGTCAAACTTGCTAAAAATGTCACTCTAAATATTAATAAAAAAATTTATATTGGACCAAAACTAAAACTACCGTTTGCCCTAAATGTCTATATTTTCAAATTACATGACTGTATTAATGTCATGAAAAAGAAGGGTCAAGTTTCTATGGAAAGCAACTAAATATGAACTGGTTATAGTCCAGTGTTGCCGATGCAAAAATGAAAATTACTCGAACTTACTATTCAAATTATCAGAATTTGTCAAAATTACCAAAAGGACACATTGGTTATCTAAATAAAGTCTTCGACCTCAGTCAATATGGAAAATCCCCAAAAACAATAGCCATTTTATACATCCCTTCTACAAAATATTCGAAAAACTATTGAATCCAAATTAGTGATATGGTCTAAAAATCGGATAATCATCCTCGTATTGGCAACACTGATACAGAATGAATAAAATGATGTATGTTGATGAAATCACTCGGTCATATAATTTCGATTATATTTAAAAATTACTAATGGACAATCGTTAACATTGGTTCTTGATTGGCCGCTTGCGATTACCTTATTTTAGTTCGCATATTTTCCGGGGCTCATGTTTGGTTTTGACAACTGTAGTCTGCTATTAATATTTCTAAAGTCACAAACAGTGGTGTTGCTATCCAATGCGATCGTATTTTCACAAGCTGGATTTCTTCCTTATTGCAATCTAGACATATATCAGATTAGATCAAATTACAGGGGAGTTGATTGTCCGGTTGGCACTACTATACCGCAACCTTCTAGATGCTTTATGTATACTCTATATTTATATGTTCAGTCCAAAAGATCTAGGCTTCTGAGAAAGATTATTATCCGTTTTGGAGCTAAGTCTGTAATCTGATGAGGTATTTACGACGTTGGCAGACAATTACCTTGCGATTGTTGATAAAAACGTATAACGTGAGTTCAAAGTCCGTGGGATCTGCATGAAGTGGATTGTCCCAACCATTGGTATATTACAGGTTCCTTCAGACCGCAGGGATCAAGAAATTTTGCCTAGGCTAGCTATTTACTATTTTTTAGATCACCGAAAAGTCGGATTTTGACAGTTTTTTGGGCATAACAACCTGTCAAAACTTTTCAAGGTCACAACTGACATACTGACATTTTTTTTGGAATCCTCGACCTCGAAAACACCCCTCCATAAAATTTCATCAAAATCGGACGAAATTTTTTTCCCCCCCCCCTGGCGAAAATTTTGAAAATCGATTTTGACAGGGTAAAATTGATTTTGAAGAACGGAAATTGTTGCCATCGTATTCGGGGTCATCGAAAATACCTCTATACCAAATTTCATCGAATTCGGAATGAAATGTCGATTGGGTCAAATTTTACCCTCCTCAGCCGGTGCTTATACATTACCGGCAACTTGAGCTGGGTTTTTGAAGGTGAAGGAGACGTCGTATCGAAATTTTGCAAAGATGCAAAAATATGGAGGACCAAAAATGATTATGCTTGACGTGTAGGGAGTCACCCCAACAAATTCTATCAGTGGCGTCGTTAGGGTTATATATTTAAAAAAAATTTTGTCAGAGTGCCCAATGGTGGTTTCACACCACAAGTGGCGCCAAATTTTGAGGTTAGGTCAAAAATTTCACTAATGTAGCTATATGCCATACCGACTGATACCTAAAAACACCATACGAAGCTTCCACTAGCAATTCGGGGTCATACTTGGGACGATTTTGGGGGGGGGGTTAATTGTCCAAAAAAATTTTTTGCATTATAGGCGCCCCAAATGAGGAAGATTCCCAAAATATTTTTGTTCCAAGTCGATATCCTGACGGGTCTTGAACCCCGAAAAAAAACTTGGGAGGGGATGGGGGGGATTTTTGGACAAAGAGAGTTCGATACCCCCCTTTAGGTGGGCAATTCAAAAAAAATTTCATCGAAAATTTTTTTCGACTCCTATTTATTTTTGACCAAACCTGTATATTTTTCAGGTTGATCACCCCTTTTTATGCTATCCATATACTCGTACGATTTTTACGAATCGAATGGTTTTTGTTTTATTTCGATAGCTCAAATAATAAAAAGCTCATTTCCACCGTTCCTTGTACCGCTGAACGGACCGGCGCGGTAGGGGGGGCGTATTTTTTTTCTTAGCCGAAAAGGTCGTATGAATTCACCTGCAACTTTTTTTTTAATTACACAGTTTCGAAGGAAGCTATATAGTCGAAGGTTGTACGTTGGGGTGAGTAAAAATCCTTGTCTTCGATTTGTGTCCAAAAAAAAGTCCTCTATACGCTCATATATTTATTTTTTGTCCAAGGTTTCAAAAATGTTCGCTCACGTTCCTATTAATGGTAGCTAGTAAGAATTTTCCAGAACGAACCTCCATACATGTAGATGAAGTGGACAAAGATCTAGCATTACTTGCGCTGCGCTGGGCACGATCTAATTGTACCTGTGATTCCAATGCAGGCGAGCCGTTGCATTTTTTGCAACTTTGTTTTTGTCTCTTGTTGCGTTGTTCTGTTCTACTAATCCAACGAAGCATAAGTGATAATAATAATAATCTAGTTATAACACATAGCTTTGATAGAAGGTGAATCCCTATGAGTCCAAACAGGTGCTTTTTTGCTCAATAATTTGAAAATATTTCAAAGTAATTTGATAGTTCTTCTATTAACATTCCAGTATAATAATTATCAGCACAATTTATGATAATTAAAACCCTCAAACGAATACTGTTTCTACTTACTGTTACTTATTGTAGACGTACGTCTCGTAAATCAGAAGAATGGGAGAAATTTTGAAATATCTGAACAGACTTTTTCTCTAACATTGAGAGTTTGTGAAATACAGCCTGATGAAGGAAGGAACAATGAAAAATTGGAAATCTCTGGTACCACGTTACTGGATTTTAAAGATCTTAGAAAATAAACAATAAAATATATATTCTATCCGCAACCTTTGTGTCAACCGTATGTCACAAACTAACAAGGTTAACAATTTAACAGTTTTATAATTCATGGTAGGTACTTATTCACGGGACACTCTGTATAAAATATGATATTATGATTCATATCAGCATTCGTATTTTATTATTTTGTTTTTTAGATTTGGTCGAATTTGTAAACGTCTTTGGAAAAATAAATCAAAAATATCACAAGCAGATCAATTGCTTTTCTACTGACGTATATGAAAAAAATAAATCTATCCATTTTTTTTGTGAAAAAACATCCTGCTTCCACACTAATGTTCACATGCCGTACTAAATATTTGTACAATCAGGTAATGGGAGATTGAAAAGTATATTTTCGCAACAAAATTAAACGTACACATGCCCTGATTACAAAAGTAAACTTCGAGAAAATTCTCATATCATTTCAGGACAAATTTCAAAATCATTAATTTATAACTTATGGGCAACTTCTGATGAATTATGTTCAAGATAAGATTATATTTCATGATGTGACTAATAAGCTCACTCCAGTGCGACCTCTCCAGGTATTTTATATTATTATATTATTACATTCTAAATCTCGACTTTTTTCATGTTGCCAAATTTCATCGAGAATCGAGACTGAACCTTTGACGTAGTTTCTGGTCGGTGAATTCTTTCACACATTTATACACACCGCACATTCGTGATGGATGTGTCCGCAGTTTTCTCCTCTATATGACAGAATCTGTACGTGGCTTCGTGCTATAACCCCATCAGCTTTGCGTACTAGTAAACTTACAGTTCCTTGTTATTATACACACTAGGACTTCGACAATTTTCCCATTTTAGCCCCTTTTCCCAGTAGGTCTGCCCCAAATTTTATCAACTGTTTCGACTGTCTCTTTACCTTTAGAACCTCAGCCAGGTGCAATGTCTACGCATTTTTGAGGAAGTTTTCATTCATATTTCTGTTGGCAATCTACGCTATCGACACGTGTTTGCAAATGAACAATGGAAAGAGGAACATATGCCAAAATATCCTTATACTTTTTGATATACAGGCAGCATTAAAATCCTTAGCTTGCCTCCAGTTCAAATACAGACTGAGCTGGCACTGCCTTTGAAAACTCATATTCCTAGCGAACCACAATTGGGTAATAGTTACGTAGATCCCCAGATCCCCCACATGGGTATTGTTGACAATGAAATGGCTGATACCCTAACAGAGCTTTGGTCAAAATCAGTATTTGGGATACTTATATCTGCAGGACGTCGGCGTACATCTTTGCGCGGATTTGTACAAATCATCAGATGTATTGGAAACACGTGACAAAGCAGAAATTCAGCAAACTTTTGGTCAAAAAATCTTCGGAGCTGCTAACTAACTGCAATATACCGACCCCGTTTAACTTAGAAATGTAATTCATTGTCTTTCCAGGCATATAGCCCGAGAAGGAGATGATTATTTTTAGTGAACGGTCTACTTTTAGAGAGTAATTTCCAAATTGATAACATGCATTACTTAAATAATTCTAACAGGAAAGTGTGAGTGAACAAATTGTTTTGGATGTTTGATAAGGTCTTTAGATAATAGAAAAACAAAAATATACAAAGTGAACCTTGTGGCTAGTAATAATATTAATAATAATAATAATAAATGCTTTCATTGGCCAAACATACAGTGCATA
This sequence comes from Galerucella calmariensis, assembly GCA_910591675.1. NCBI lineage: Eukaryota > Metazoa > Arthropoda > Insecta > Coleoptera > Chrysomelidae > Galerucella > Galerucella calmariensis. The sequence continues at coordinate 76,519 of CAJUYG010000184.1, forward strand.
CAAGTAAAGATATACATAAAAAGGTTCATTAGGTTACACAGCAGTTTGCCAAATGGCAGGGTTCAAATTTCTTGAATAAATCATGAATTTGCTCTTCCACTGAACCAGTTAAATACTTATACCTATACACTATAACTATGAATACAATTCAAAAATAAAGACAAACTACAAAAAAAGTCAAAGAATTATAAAAAAAAAGAATAAAATAAGAATAAAAGATTAAAAAAGGATAAAAAAGAATGAAAAAGAATAAAAAAGAATAAAAAAGAATAAAAAAGAATAAAAAAGA
>CAJUYG010000184.1:79122-165331 GCA_910591675.1 Galerucella calmariensis
AAAAGTTGAAAAGTTGAAAAGTTGAAAAGTTGAAAAGTTGAAAAGTTTCGTTTTTGATTACTTTACCGCACTAGTGCGATAATAAGAATCTAGAAGCATACTAATACCACAATTAAATATTTAAAATAACACTGAAAGCTGCATTTTCAATTTCCAAAAGGAGATTGTCGCTTGAACTCATTTTTATAGATTTTTGTTCATTCAACTTTCGAAAATTGATGACATAACTAATTTATTTTATTTCCACAGCCTTGTTTGTCTTTGTTGCTATGGTCACAAAATATGATCCACACTTATGTGATTACACGACTCGGCCTACGGCCTAAGGCCTATGTCCAACGGAAAGTGTCTGGGAGTATTAGCGACTTATTTTCAAGGATATTACCTAAAATATATGTAAAATTCAGCTCGAAGAATTCACGTGAGGTGAGTAATGTTTTTATGTACCTTGATTACCTGATACCTGAAAATTGTCCGTCTAAGCAAGTTAGCAGGTAGGCATGTGTACATACTAACACTACTCAATCGTCCACATTTCCTTCGTCAGAAAATACGTGACGCCCTGGGATCTTACTCTATATTGTTATCGGATTAACGACTACCTACTGTGGTTTTTGGTTATGAAATTAATCATTTTAGCACAAGTCAAAACGAAATGTATTAGCCTGAAATATACTAATATACAAGTGAATGTGAAATTCATAGTTTGAGTACAATTGTTAGCTAATTTGATTGTTAAATGTAAAACAATATATCAAAAATATTCATTTTTATCAATGATAATTTAAATAAAAAGTTACATAAGATGAATGGGTTTAATGAAATTTGGTTTGTACAAAAAATATTGGTGTGTATTGGTGAAGGTGGCAAAAATCACGTCAATCGTGTTCATTCAACAAATGTTCAAACACGTTACTATTCCTTTGTAGACAAGCGTTTAGGTATTATTTCTGGAATATATATTGGATACTAGCTTCGAATCAGAGGGCGTTAATACATGTCGTCATTAGTTGTGATCTAAATACAAAATGTTTTTAAATTATCCCTGAAAGAAATAATCTAGCGGATTACCATCTGAGGTTCTAGAAGGCCATCGAAAAAGATTATTATTTGCAATCCATCGATCTTGGAACGTTTCTGTTGATAAATCATCAACCAAATGTTATTTAGAGCATGAAGTACCCTCCATTTAATTCCAAAAGTTGTATATTTGTAGGCAGTTTTTGGAACTTTAGTTCTTTAGGTCAGGTTATGTTTGAGCGACCAGGGGTCGCGACGCAAAAGATCTGACCGTTACGCGTTACGTTACGCTACGTTATGTTACGTTGCTTCGTTATGTGCCTTGCTTGCGTGCTTGTGCTGTGTCTCCTTAGTCTCTCTCTCTCGTTTACGAAGCAGCGATTCATATGCTCCGCCCAGGATTCGAACCCGGGCCGCCCGCATGGAAGGCGAGCATTCTACCACTGAACCACCGACGCTATATTAAAATTGTATGCAAAGCTGGTATTCGCAGTGCTGGTGATCTACTTGAATTTGTTCGGATGAATTTTCACTAATATTTCCATAATTTTTTTTGCGCGATTAAGAGGTCTAGCACATTTACTTTTCGAAATACAGGGTGTTGAAATTTTGAAAACTTGAATGTTTTAATTCGATAACTTTAAAATGGATGGATAAATTGATTTGACATTTGGCAGGTTGTTTTTGAATGTAAAAGGGCATATTTTGAAAGAAATTGTAGTTTGTGCAACTAGTGTGGTTATGATGGCCATATCGCACGAGGACGAAGTTTGAGCATGACGCCGTAGGCGGAGTGCTTAATCGTTCAAGTGCGATATGGACAATCCACACGAGTCGAACAGCATATTTTTTCTACGACCCAATTAAGAATAAAATCTAGAAAATAAAAATTTCTATGAACTGTAATATAACTTCAAATTGGAAATTTAACAATTCAATTTTATGTTTCCACTAATTTTTTTGTGGTAAACGTACAGTTCTTGAATGTCCAATTTGGGTACCGTACTATTATCTGTAATAATGAATATTCTGCTAAATATTTCAAACGTCTACCTGTTGTCGCTATTAATATCAAGCAGAATAATTATTTAAAAATAAAATTAACAATAAAAAAAAACTTCCTCACGGGGAATCGAACCCTGGTCTACCGCGTGAGAATCTGGTATGCTTACTACTGGACCACCAAAGAATATGCAGATCGTTTATCTATAACGTCAGATATATATATTACATAATTTTTGCTTAAAAGGAACTAAAGTTCCTACCGTGTGTCCCGCGACACGTTCTACCTTTTTTTTATATTTATCGCAGTCCATTTCTTATTATATTATCCTATATTTTTCCAGCCAAATTAGCATAATGAAATTCGAGATAAATAACTGAACCTTTACAGAGATTGCATACAATACATTAAATTGAATTTCATTTTTGGAAATTTCTTTCTTTGTTAGATTGCTGTTTCTCGTAAATTTTGCCTTGCTGCTCCAGATAATTTCATGGAAAAATTCGGATATTCTTGACGTTTAATGAAAAGCCACTCAAAAAACTAGACTCTTCTAGCTTCTAGGCTCTTTGGTAGACGCAGTAAAATGTATAGTCACCATCTATTTTAATTGAGGAAGCGATAAACTATTAATAACCAGTTCTCTTTCAGCTTCGTGTCTTCATGCTGTCACAGTCTAAAAATCAGCTACAATTAAACCAAGTTTATATGTTGAATACAATGCGCCCAAAGTCGCCCAAATTGAATAATTTCGTACACTGGTTTTGACATTTGAAATGTCCTTTTCATAAAAAATTGCCATGTACAGCAAGAGCGTGAATAATATGTTTGTTTGAGTTAAAATTGCTTTTGTGCTCCAATATTTTCACGATAATTACATCATTTTTCTGAATAAAATTGAATTATGAAGCCATATTTCATATTTTGTTTTTCGCTAAAATAATTCTGAAACGACTAATATAAATCATTTGCAGTTAAATACTTTCACATACGTCAATCTCTCTAATTATATTTACACCATTATCAGGTATCGATCAGTTTTACCAAAACACGAGGTGCTTCTACTACGCATAATATACGTTATAATTATTACAAATAAACAACGTTATATCTCCGCATGGAAAAAGTTTGGAATCGATTATGTGTCTACTTTGAATACATTTCGTTATAAAGAAAATTTTTCAATATTTGTATGACCAAATAAACTTCCCAAATGTGACAATTTATATAAATAGATCAGAGAGGATTCTTAGTAACAAAAAAACAGAAAATGCTGTTTTATGCTATTATAAATCACCATGACAGCTACAAGATAACGAATGATTGGGAGAAGGGGAAGATAATCCATTAGTTTACTTACTGAAAGGTGGCATAATATGATAGAAGATAGTTCAAGTAACGAGGAGTTTTTTAACATAGTAGGCCGACAGAGGATGGAATGAAAACCTATTGTTAACTACTATAATCGGTGTAATGAAAGGAACAAATTTTGCTTCAACTACTCACATTACAACTGATAGGCAATTCCAAATCGAATTTTTTATGTTTATAAAAATTAATTGCAGCACTTCAGAAAATGCTGATTATGTCCGAAGGTATATGCAAAAATACATTATTTACAATATCATTAATAAACAAATGAGAAAAAGCGATGATATTGTTATCACTTATTCACATTGCAACTAATTATTCCTCCAAACTCACAAATCACGTATACGTAATATGGTAACTTCATTAGTTTGCAAATTACGACAATAAGCAAATGGATTGATTCCGTAACTATGCTATTTGTTGGTACATTTCTCTATGATAATCCGCAACAATGGAAATGATTATTTGAAACAACTTCACCTGTAAAACAGTATGACGTACATTGATAAAGCATAAAAAGCTTGAATTTTAAAAAATATGCGTCAAGAGTCCTTGAAAACATCAGAGCTACAAAATAAGTTTTTCAGAGAACACAGGTTTTAAACAATATTTTTATTTCACAAAACCCATTTTCGAAAAAAAAGGTTTCATATTTAAAAAAGTATGTGGAAAATGGCTAATGCCATCTCACCACCTCACACATATTATTGAATAAAGGGAGTGTGGATAGTTTCAATCCCCTGTAACAGGAATTTTGAAAACATATCGGTTTTGCAAGTACACGAAAATAACGATATTTCGAGTTTCCATCTTCACTTGAATTTGTGCACAATCCCACAAGCAGAATTACCGCGGCGTTTTTGGCTGGCTCACCAGCTATCTATTTCTCTGTTTATATAAGTACTGTGTTATATACCAAAATCGAGATTTTTAACACTCTAAACATGTGTTTGTAGGTTTAAACGGCCTTTAATCATCTATTGATGTTTTACCTATCTAGTTCGTGTTGAATTTTCAGTTTACACAAATTTTATCTCTACAATAATAAAAACGTACCTTGAATCAGCTATGACTAATAACGTAAGTAAGGTCAATTTATGCAATGTTTTCTATTAACTGCCAACTAATTATCTTCACTTGATTCAACCGGATCGAAGTATTAAATTATTGTTTGAAAATGATTTAATTTCGTAAATATTTCGCGGTCTGTTTCTTTTCAGTATTTAACACCGAGTCGGATCCAAGTATAAACAAAAAAAATTATAAACCTTGGGGCAGCAAAATATTTAAATTAATTTTCACTACATTCAGATTGTCGTTGTTTATTATTGGTAGTTTGAAATGTTTGTGCAAAAGCTGGAAGGTTATAATACAAATTTTCCTTTGAGGTTTATTTTCATTAATTTCATAAACTTTATAGAGACAGATAAAGGTACCTACGATTCAAAGCAAAATATTTTGAGCATTAACCAATGTTTTTCCTTTATTTTGATAACCAGTTCTACCGAAATAATTTTGGAAGTTTTCCTTTACAAAAAATAATTCACGTTTGGGAATTGACTACTTTTTAAAATGCTCTTAAAACTTCTAACCATATAAGGTGATAACAACTTAATTGTTCCAGCTCCTACTACGGGGACTCTTTTCATGATTATCGAATGAAACCCTCGCTGAACAAATACACAACAAATATAACATAAGTTTGTTCCCACAAAATTCGTTTCTTATAGTTTGCAAACCAGAAGTCACAAGCATTATAAGTAATACCTTATTGTATGTATTGGGGTGACATTTGTTGAGATATGAAATATCTTTGCATCCCTAACCATTACTTAGCTTCTGAGAAAAGTTTCGAAACTTTGTGTTTCCTTCTGTCCTAATTCCTGAAGGAAATTCAGGATACCTGCACGTTTGTTTCATCAAATGTCACTTTTCAATCGAGCAGGTGTTGTGCCTTAGGAGTATGTATTGCTATGCATTACCGGAGAACGTGAATGATTTATTTCGTAGAATATATTGATATACATACAGTATCCGCCAAAATAGACAGTACCGAAAATAAAAATAAAAATTAATTTTTAATTTCTGTAATGTAAGTGTTCAAAATGTTCACCATTTCGACGCAAACAAGCTTCATATCGATTTTGTAAGTCAATAAACATATTTATAAAAAGTGGTTGATGTAACTGCCGAAAAATATTTTGTATTCTTTCCCGTAGTTCGGCAATATTCGCCGGCGGATTTTATATTTTGTCCTTCATTATGCCCCAAATGTATGCGTCAGGTGGCGTCAGATCAGGTGAATGAGAAGGATATTCGAAGTCTGTTCCCCGAGAAATTATTCTATTATCGAAATGCTGACGGAGTGAGTCTAAGGTGCGCACAGCTGTATGGCTCGTTGCACCATCTTGTTGGAACCATTGTGTGCGAAACTGTAGATTTCGTGCACGGCAAAAGTTATTTAGATCTCTCACAAAAGGTATAATAATTTTCTCTCTATAACGCTCTTGGTTGACAGTAAGTGGATTCTGATTATCATTACGACCTTTTCCGTATGAACGAAAATAATGCTCTACCAAAAAAAACTTTTTCTTCCGTTGTTAGAACCATTTTTAAATCAAATTTAACTGCAGCATACTATTAATATATCAACTAATGACAATTAAGTCAAATATGAAAAATCCATATTACATAAACAACTCCACAGCACTCTCTGTTTCGGTACTGTTTATTTTGGCGGATACCGTACTTCTAGATTCACTAGTTATAGATTTTTGAGGCGCCCATTCAGGCGACAGTTTCATTACTATTATCACAGTATTACTCAATTAGGCTTTAGACAGCTTTTATTAGTTCTCTCCTGGTTGATGCCTCTCAGGAGTATCTTTGAATGTCTCAACCATACTAGATCCTACTAATGGTGAGTTTTTCTCCTTATTTTGGCGTTGTCTCCAGAATTATATTGGTGCTGACACAGCAATAGGGTTCCAGTTCCCAAAAGGCTGTTCCAGCCTCTCTTTTTGCTCGTTCATCTACTAATTTATCTCCTTCGACTTCAGTGTCCTGGTACAGTATGGTGACGATTTTATTAACGCTTAGTACATTGAATGTCATTGACCTATTCTAGGCAGGATATTCCGAGGTCAGATGCACCACACAGGAGTTCGTACAACGTCAGATTTCACATTAACGGGGATGCTGTTCCTCTTCGTGAGGATACTTTGTTTGTGCAGATGTAGATGATGTCTTAACTCGTTTTCGTCTCTCTCTGCTACTCTAATGATAAGTAGTTCCAGCTTCCATATGTATGTTTCCTTGATATGTTTCTGATGGCTGGCACACCAGAAGTCGCGAGCATGATAAATTCTAAACATGTTTGTGATTACCAGAATTGCTGGAACATTGATGGTTGCATATAAGTGTCTTACATCTTACATAATAAAATAACTAAATATGACATATTTTCGGTTACATCTATTATAATCCTTTACCCTCTCGTAGATTCGTAATTACTTAACATCGTTGCGAAATTTTGTTCAATTTTCATTTATTTCAGGCAATTGATCATTTAGTGTTTAAAGTGCGAAAAGTCACATCTCGTTTATCTTTTGTTTCTTAAACGTCACATCAAGTGTATTTTCTGTAATTTATATTTAATATTCTTGATAATTTTGTAGTTATGTGTCATTGGATTTTTCAATGACAAGTCACGTCTACCATTTTGTGAATATAATTATAGTATTATAATATAATTATGTTTTTTTCCTGCGAACGTAGAAAAAGTAAAGTAAGCACCTAGTGTCAAAAACATCTTTGACCATTCAAAAAACTCCTGACTAAAGAGACATTTTTGACACCTGTTATCTATTTTACTATTATTATACTTAAAACCAAAACTAATTTTAAAATAACAGGGTCTGTCATACGTAAATAATCAACAGGTTAATAAGCATACAAAAATAGTCATAATCTAACTTTCCGTATAATTAGATTAGTCTAATAAAATCAATTGCTACGCTAATTAAATCAAGGGAAACTATCATTCCAGATTACAATTACCGAATATTGAAACATAAACAACATATTAACCTGGTGAAAAAAGGAAAAACCCTAAACCAAACCTAATCCTAAACCAACAACAACAAGAGTTTTTCACGTAAATTATCCACGTCAAATTCTAATTTTCATTTCCATGACCGCACGTGCCGATGGAAATCAATAAATTTATTATGTAAAAGAGCCATAGATTATATTTCAAAACAACTCTAAAAGGTTTGTATGGCAATAGGAATAAATTTAAAAGTAGAGCGTTTTTCTTTCTTTTAAGATGGTTTTTCAAAATTCGAATAGCTATTCAAATCTAAGTTGGTAACATTTCCATTTTTTCTCGATCAATTTACAGGTATATTCTCAAACTGTGTGAAGATTTCTCTAATATATCCAATAAATTACAGCTCTATACCATGAAATGCTTCTAAAGTGGACCTCTGGATAAAAGTATTCTTTGTTATCACATACAAAAAATAAAGTGTCGGTTGTAACTGCTCTTAAAGTTTTCATATTTATTGCTTCGGCAATCTAATAATCGAACTATGCAAAACTTTACACTAGACTAACCGTCAAAAAAATTCGCCCACCAAAATATTGACTTATTTTCAAAAGTGGTTATGTCTCACTCATTTTATTTTATTAATGTTTCTATGAGGACAATTCCTTTGTAGCGATAGGAAGGTACTGTGCCTAAGATTTTGAAATGTGAAGGTGTTTTTTTTACTGGAAATTTGAGACACTCTATAGAATGCACTAACTACAATAATAGAAGGTGTAAAAATGTTTACTTGTGAAGATTTCGGTTCCTATTCCCGTTATTATCTTTGTTAGAAGTTACTATACACCTACACCTCCTATCTTATTTTTGCCTCTTATGGTAGAGATCACTGTAGGTTAAACTCTTCTTTTTACTCTTATAAACAATATTTGTTTTATGCCTTCGTTTTGTATATATAGTTGATCATTGATTTTTCTGCTCTTTTTGGCTGTAATGGTGAAAGATATTACTGATTATTAGAATTTGTAGTTCTGGTCTTTTCCCGTTAAGATGTTGAGTTATATATTTCCACTTTAGTGTTGAAATCTCCTGCTATATATTTGGTTCTTTCACAGTTCTTGTTAGCTCTTCAAATATTGTCTCCATTCCATCTAATTTTGCACTTCCATCCGGTCCAGTGAAGATACTTATATTATTATTCTGACTTCTTATTTTTTTTCTTAACATAGATAACAGAATAGTCTTCTATATTATAATTTTATCGTTCAATTATGTTGTATCATGCAGCCTACTTCTGCTGCGGCTCTTGAACTTATGGGTACTGCACTATACTGTGCGGTGCGGCATTAGTGCGAGGAAGTCCTATTACCCACTTGTCGTTAGAGATACGAGAAAACTTTTTTTAGATAAAAGTTGAGCCATATATAGCACCATATTTTGAAAATACTTTCAAATATACCGGGCCACTCATATTGGCAGCTTGAACCTAACTTATCTTTTTTTAAATGGAACAACCTATATATATCAACTTGTTCTCATTCCCCTCAATTTTCCTGTTTCTGCGATATGGAGTATTGGTATACGAGGTAATTTTAGAGATATAAGCACTCTCTTATTAGTTTCCCAGTAACATCAACACCCTGTACCATTATATAGATTTTATATCCAGAAATCTATCAACGATGAAACGATTTTTGATATAGTTTACTATTGTCCAACATTATTAACATATTCGTTTTTTATATACAGGATTCGTCATAAATCGGAATGATCATTTACCTACTGGGTTTTCTTAAATGGAACACTCTGTATTTTAGTATCGTAATGAAATCGTATTGTAGGGCACTTTATTATTTCCTTAGTGTTCACCGAGCGAAGTCATGTAAATAGTTTTAAATAAAAATCACAATGAACGAATTTATCATGTTTTAATCTATGAATAAAATGTTTCATTACTGTGTGCAGCAAGCCATATTTATTCTATAATTATTACTTAAACTAGTTATCGCAGTAGTATGGCCCTAATGCTTCAACTACTAAATTGCGGAAATTGTTGAAATTCCATTCTATAAGCTGCTTCTAATAATAACACATCCCTTAGGCTATAAATGCAATTAGTTCAAGAATCCTGTCCAATAACTCGGTGACTGATCTCACAAAAATAAAAGCAAATACAATTTTAGTTTGAAAGTTGGAAAATGTTTGCACTGAATAAAAAGACATATTACAAATTCTCATAATCCTAGATAAAACCATCATTTAAGTGAGTGAAGAACGTTCTTTTAAAGTGGCAGCAACATTTCAAAATTTTTTCGCTCATTAGCAATAGATGAAATTGTTATAAAACTGAATATTGAAATAAAAGAAAAATGCGAAGGCAACGGTCTCACCAATGACCTGTGGAGGTGTGTGACCTCGAAATATAATGCTCATGGATATCAGATTTCGAAGCGGTCGTCTCTTCTGAAAGAATACCGAAGTTCGATGATCCTTGGAGTTTGAAAATTTTGTTTTGACCAGCAGAAAAGGTCGAGGTCTGTAACCGCCGCCGTCAATAAAAAAAAGGTTACAAAACTTTGTTTTAAAGTTTCAATATTAATTTCGTGAATGTTACTTAATATTTTACTCTGACAGGGTAATCGAGTTCAGAATGTTAACAAACTACTTTTCATTTGCATGCCCGTGTTTTAAAAGGTTGGATTCACATTTTGGATTTTTTTAAGTACAGGGTTAATTTCAACTTGAATAATTTGGAATTTAAAATTTTGTTTTTGCAAAATCTTCCAATGATATTGTTACTTTAATAGTGTAGCATTTTAACGACCTCACGAAACTTCTTTCGACTCAGGTGCTATAATAACGCTAAAGTATTATTACAGTTTTCGGTAATATTGTCTTCTTGAATAAAGCGCTTTACCAATAGATATCGCGCAATAATAACTATTTCAACGCTTTATAAGTTTTAAAACATATTTTTCAAAAACAGTGACCGTTTAGCTAAGAAGCAACAACTACTTCCTGGGCTATAAGCACCGACGGCTATTGAATTACACTTCAAAGTCAAACGGGGTTGGTATATCTACAAGATATTTAACACCAATCATTCTGGTTTGCAATTAGAAGGGACAACAGTTTCGGCGTATTTGCGCCTCATCAGTACAATTTATAAGCTCTAACAGCTTAATGACGGACTGAAAAAGACACCAAAATCACAACTAATACATGTCTTCCAGTGACGGAAATGTAAGGGTAGTGACAATAGCGACATCCTCACCTTCTACTGCAAACTAAACTATCTATCGTACTCCTTTTCCTTTTAGTACCCCTTTTCTTTTACTCAGTTTTGGAGAAAGTCTCAGAGATTAGTAGAAATTTTGCCAAACCCATTAGTGCTCCATCCAATTTCTTTATCGAGCCCAATATCCATGGACTTGGCACCTTTACTTTACTTCTGCTCCATTATACCATATTATACCACGTGCTAATTGGTACTATACCTGCGAGCTGTGATACGATACTCCGCTGCCACGGGCACTACGACGGTATTTTCCTGGCAAACTCATCCTAGTACTAACTAACTATTGTAGGGCTTAGTTTTTGGAAATTCGGGGGTTTGTTGGGGCCATAAATTGAAAGAAACAGTAGGCTTTGTAGTAATATCACAGGAAAAAATTCCACCGATTCTAGAGAACTGGTTGCCAGGCAATAAATACGAGAGCCCAAAGGGCTGGGGTGGCTATTGCCAAATGATAACAAGTTTGAGAAAAGTCCTGAAGAATTATTTTATAATTTCTATTGGTTCCGATAAACGTTAGTTATAATACGTAATACAAATATAAAAGTACCGCGTTCCCTCCGCTTTCGGTTCTTATCGATGACCTAAGTGCAAAACGTCATATCCCCAATAACTACAATCGTTCAGTGCAAACAAAAAACCTCCTGGTTTCGATAGAACTTTATGTTTTAGCGCTTAAAATGAATTTATCAGGTAGCTGTGGCTTAAGATGATTTGCCAGAATGTGAAGGTCAACTCAATGCTTTGAGTTTTGAGCTCCAAAATCGGTTTTTTGAATATTTGGTGGGTTACGACGTTTTTCACTTAAGCCATGGTTATATGATATTTATTAAATATATACCATGAACCTCCATCCACTAAATATCGACAAAATAAACTCAGGATTTTTTATTAACTACCACAACGTAAGTACTAGACAAGTTGTGGGAATAAAAAATACATTCAGTAAACGTCCCATACAAACAGCTCAATATTTAAACCTCTCCTATTACCAAAAATATACGGGATATTGTTAGCGTAGAACTTTCCTAGCACTATTAGTGGATGCAAAAGGGAATTTCCTTCAAAGGCATGGAACTGGAAATCCAGTAACGTTGTGGAGGGATATGTTCATCAATCAGGTGCAAAAATCAAATGCAAACCAAAATTCTACTATCCAAAAAAAATACAACAATATCTGACTACGGCGCATCTTTATCTGGAGTGACATCAGTTAACAATGGAACATATGTTATATCAATACATAAAAATCTTTATTGTAATACTATTTCAATTATTAATAATTGCACGAATGTAACAATTAACCAATATTTAAACTAAGTGGTGCTTAAAGAAATTCTATTATCTTCAATTTAATATAAAATAATGGTTCATGGTTCTTTTTTAGTATATTATTTTGATATACAAATGGCTGTAGGAAAAAAGTTACATGAGCTTCAAAAATTAACAAGAAAGGTACAGCTGCTACTTAAATTTCTTTTGCGACCTTTCTATTTTTTTAATGCAAATGAAAAAGTACATTTCAGTTATAAATATTATGTTTAGTATATTATTATATAAACGGGGTTGTAGGAGAATTATAGATTTTCTTTATACAATATACCATTTTATAACGGTCTGAGACAACTATTTGTCAATTTCCGATTTTGTCTCTATGTGGAAGCAGTATAAACTGAATTATTTATAATCAGAGTTAGATGATGTAACATAACAACTGAAACAACTGTGAACCTTGAAAGTATATATCACGGTTAGGCATATTATGCCCATTACATATTTCCTTGAAATGTATTAATGAAAAAATCGTAGGTATAGATGAAATGTTAAAGTATCATATGGTCGAATAAATTACATTAATAATTATTACTCAACAATATTGTTGAGCAATTGAACAAAGAGAGAACAAATACCTTGCAAACTTAAAACTAAACAGCAGTGATAGAAGAGTGCTACAGAAAAAATTATTCCAACAAAAGCATAAAATGTGAAAAAATCACATAGGTTTATTCAACATTTTTAGTAATTGTTACAACATTAGCTAACTAACAACATTTAATAGTCAACTTTATAGACATATTAAGGTATATTTCACTATTTTAAATCAACATTTTGGGCAGACTTTACCAATCAAGAAGTTTTAAAAACAGTCAAGATATTCTAGACAATTTAAATCGTTACTTATATTTAAATAATAAAAAATGAAAAATAAAAATATTCCTTCCACTGGTTATAACTAAACCTATTTTGTTCTTAAATACCGAAAACAGCAAAATATACAGTATGAAGCAGCCAAACGGAATAAATTCGATAACGAATAAATAAGGGCGTGTTGGGAAAAACGCGTGGACTCGTCGATTTCTATTTTCAAATGCGCGTTTTTTTTTCCAAAAAATTATGTGGCCAGTACCAACTTTCTTATTTTCTTCAGAACATTCAATCATTCATTCACAATGAATATACACACAAAAGTATGAAATCAAACAATTTTATTTTGTTAAATCTACATTATATTTAACCTTAAAGTTGTGAAAAAGCTACGGTGTTAGCGAAACGCGTCACAACATTAAGGTTAAATATAATGTAGATTTACCAAAATAAAATTAAAAAAGCTATACTGTGTTAGTGAAACGCGTCAGAACTTTAAGGTTAAATAAAATGTAGATTTAACAAAATAAAATTGTTTGATTTCATAATTTACTATGAATCTACATCAAGTAAAAGCCTCATCTATTCAATTTTCGAATATACATACCTTCAACTGTTTCGGAAATATAAGTGTTTTTAAATTTATTATAAAAATTGTGTGCAGGTCAGTAGTGATACGTGTCAGTGCTATTGTCGTTTGAATTTCTTTAACGGTAACAGAAAGTGGCGCGCAAAATGGCGCGCAGTACAAGGCTCTCAAACTTTCTACCCGCTTATTTCATGAAAAATTTCCAAATTTGCCGCCTGCATCCCAAGGAACAATTTGCAAAATAGAAAAGCGGTTTCGCGAGCTTGGTCATGTAAGCCAAAAAAAATAGCTGCCAATGCAGTAAAAGATGATACGGAATTGATATTACGCTTGAGTTTCCAGAAAACCCACATAACTCTTGCTGAAAAGCAGCCCCACTGTGCAACGTTCGCCACACATCAATTTCTCGAATATTGAAGAAAAGTAAAATGCATCTCTATGAAATGATGCCCACTGAGGAGCTCATGAAAGACGATTTTAACGCGTGAACACAGATTATAAAGAGAACAGATACAAATCCCGGTAAAACATCAAACGATTTTCAGCCCCGTCGTCAATGTCCTTGGACCTTCAACTCGGTATTGCCGCGATGTTGCCAGCTTCAAATATTTTCTGAATTTCTTACCAAATTGCAGTGTTGACTCGGGGACAATAACAATTTCTAGTGCCGGATCTAGTTTTTTCGGAAGTTTCCACTAAATCTTTAAAACTGCGCTATGAATTAAAACATTCATCATAATCGAATATATATTTATGTATTTATTAAATACCTATATGTACATTCCTATGATTTGTTATAAATAGTCATTACTCTTGAGAGATTAATTAATAAATACATTTTTAGATAACACAAATAATTACAAAAATCAACCAAATTTTAAAGTACAGATAATTCTTAATATATTTATTATCAAAGGGAATACAATATACACCTTTGCATTTTGATAATAATTTGTAGCACCAAAGTTAATATCAAAAACTTTAAAATTTCTTTTATCATAGGCCGGGATATTAAATTAAATACTCTCATCCTTTGGAAATCGAAAGAACTTTATTTTTCTCTCCGAATAAAATTTATTTGGACAGTCTCTGTATGAACAATACACTCCGCCGTGATTTTTATCCATTTTATAAGAATAATAATCTATACCACTATATTTTTATAGTTAATATTACCACAACGCACAATCGATTAGTCAAATAACACAATTAATATCGCCGATTGAACACCTTCAAACAATGAAGCAAACAAAAATGGCGTTATGAATTTTGAGAACAGATTATAAGTGATTTTGAGCATGTTTTGATGTTTTGATTATGATAGGTTAGGTTAGCCGTCACCGTTATTGTGCATGGTTGCCAAGGATGTGGTTTGTGAAAAAAGGATATATTTATGGTATGGTTTTTATACATTATAATCTTATTAATTGTATAATTCTTTTAATGTTAATAAAATTGATTTAAAACAAGTAATTATCGAATATTTGTATCTGTATAACTATCACACTTAAAAAAATGCTTATAAAATATTTGACCTATGATCGTAAATTGAAGGAAATATTATGTAAATTGACAACCCTGTTGACAAATTTCGGAAGCAGCCCGATCGAAGTCGACATAAGACGATGGGCATTTAAATGGGTATGTCCACCCATCTCTCTCTCTCTTTTTACTGTTCTCTGTCAAGCTTTCGTATCTGTTCTCTTTATAATCAGTGGGGAGAACGTAATTTTGGGAACAAATGATGGCAATGTTATAGATAACAATGTGATCCAATTAGAAGATGTTTTGTTTTCTCATGAAAGCAGATTTACACTTCACCGTCATGATGAGCCTCAAAATTTCCGCTATTGGTCTAATGAGAATCCTCTCAGGATGAGAGAAAAACATACGCAATATCCTGAAAATTTTAATGTTTGGGCAGGAATTGCTGGAAATCATATCGATTAGATCAGTCACGCCTGAGATATCGAGTAACGTTAGAGGACATTATTTCTATACCAGATTAGCATAACATAGACGTTCGTAGCGAGCATTTTGAACATTTCTCACATTGACATTAATGTTTTTTTGTTTTTTTTTTGACATCACCAAAAAATAATCAGTATTACTCATTAGGTTTTCAGCATAAAATGAACATTTTTCCAATGTTAATTTTTACAATAAATCTGAAAACATTATTAATATTTCCTAAAATGTGAAAATTATGTACAGGACATTGTACATGAATTATGTCTAGAGCTTTCTGAAGAAAATAAGAAAGTTGGTCTGACACCTAGATAATTTTTTGAAACAAAAACGCGCATTTAAAAATAGTAATCGACGTCTCCAAGCGTTTTCCCAACACGCCCTCATTTATTCGTCTTAGAATTGATTCCATTTGGCTGTTCCACACTTAATAGAAGTTTATAAACGTCGCTTTGTCTTGCTGCAACCTTTTTTATAATGATCTTGCAATTTTAATAACCTTTTTGATAAAAGCTGAGTAATTTAGAATATTAGGTAAGATATTATATGCTTGGGGTCATTAGAATTAGATAATAGAATAATGAACAGTACATACTAGACACGTTTTGACATTTGCAACTACAGCAATAAATTCAGCCAGATAAAGTAAATGACTTACTTTTTCACATGAGAATATACAACGTGCAGCATGTAATTAACATGAACAGAGGACACTAACCTATATACATGAAGTATATCTGAATTTTAGAATTGTATATTTCGTATTTTATTAAACTTCCTAGGTTGATAAGTGGATAATAAAAATCGTGATTTGTAGAATATATCAATATATTTTTTTTTCATTCATACTTTATGTGTCTCCATAACTATGGCCATTGGTACAGTCATTGTCTAATCTTTATATTAGACAATGGTACAGTACAAAGGTATTAGCAAGACAATATTTTATTTTTTAATCAATAGTTTGGCGCCCTTCAAATAGTTTTTGATATAGTTGTTCTGAGTACGTCTTTTATATCTTGCTACGAATGGTTTCTAAAGCCCGGTTCTGACGGTGCAATTTCTTCTTTGCAACTCGATCACGGCGACAAAATTGCATGCAGTTTAAGTGTTCCTACCGTACAACTTATCAATGCAATCGAGTTGCACCAAAATAGAACTGGTTCTAATTTCATGCCATAAGTTGCAGCAACTTGGTAACTTTTTTAGTGACTTTTTTACACAAACCTAAACCTTCTGTTGGTATAAGTACCTAGATGAAATGTCAGTTACTAGATTATCTTTGTATCTGTGCTTTGTATGTTATTTATTTCTCCATGTTATGTGATTAGATTCTTTATTCTCCTAAAAAACTGTTGCTTTTGTGGATTGTGTATGAAGAATTAAAATTAAATCAATAAGAATGAGTCAGGATTGGGATAGAAACTCGACAAAAAACTTGATAGCAGTTTATGAAACGCAGGTAAATCTGTATCAAATCACATCAATTACAAATAAAAAAACAAAAGATTGGACTCCATAAATGAGATTAAAATTGAAAATGGTTATGATGTTCCCGTTGAGGAAATTAATAAAAAAATTCACCATATAAGAACCCAATTTATGACTATTTTGAATATTGGCAACAATATAGTATTGTATAGTAGGTATATTAGAAATTGCTGCAATAGTATGAACATGATGTGAACGCTCATGCAACTTTGATGGGAGACGAGTTGAGGCGAGAAGTTGCTGCAATTAAGTTGCCTTGATGAATTGCCCCGTCAGAACCGGGCTTTATGTGTAGGCTCATTAGCATTGAATTGGAATAATATAATATAGTTAACGGTGAGAGATTACATACAGGACAATCTTCCCTGGACATCAGGTGATCTTGTATAAGTGTATTAGGGTCAATTCATCTCGTCATGCAGGTGGGTGTTGTTGGCGTTTCAAACAGTTTCCCAAGATTTGCAAATTTTAATGAATTAATGAATGGTTTGTACAAGGGGACTGTACCGGGTGTCCCAATAAGAATGGCTCTCGGCCATATCTCGGGAACCGTTTATAGTATAGCTTCGGGAAAAAGAAATTCATAATAAAAGTGACTTCGAGAAAAGCTTAGAAATTATTTACAGAGTTGTAGGTCAACCGCTAGATGGCGTATTTGACAGTAAAAATTTTAAAAAGTAAAATTTTTCAAAATTTACTATTACGGAGCATATTAAATACTATAATCAGATTCCTCGACAAATTCTGCATATTTTTGATAAGACAAGTTTAAGTCTATATCTTCAAATGAGGGCTGGGGGAGAGTGGGAACCTTGTAACGGAAAAACGCCTGTAATGTAAAGCAATCTGAAGTATAACATGGATGCTACAGGGCGCTTTTTTATTTTTTTGTATATTGTGTTTTCTCGTAACAATTTCAAATGGAAACGTACAAATTGAAGTAGGTGTTCGAAAAGTAGACTAAATTAGTATCAAAACACTGCAAACCGCAAGGGGATATCTCTTTCCTATCCTGGGATATCGTAAAAAACAGGTAAATGGCGGGAGTTGATCTTTCAACGTCTAGAAGGCTGGTAAAGTAAGTTGTGCTACATTTTTTCAATTATATGAGAATGTTTTATTTGTTTTCAAGCGATGTGTTAGTAAATCGAAATAAAATATCAATAAAAACCAATATTTGCCCAGCAACAACAAATACAGTTTAAAATATGAATTACGATTTAGGTCGCACTTTATCAAACACTAAAACTCGGTTTAATGATAACTGATGTTTTTAGTTTGTCCAGTGATAACTACTTATATGTTTCTCATTCTTATTATACCGAAAATATCATTAAATCAAAGTTGACTTGTGAAAACCTGACCAATGTATTCTCCGCCATTTTATGTCCAGTTTCAATAAAACACCAAATTATTTAATGAAATTATCTTATGCTGTGTGGATATATTTTTAACTAACAACATGATAACAACATAGGTGAGGCGAAGTGAAGAAATGTAGCAATAATAAAAATAATTAAATGCCTGGCGAAAAACAATCGTAATAACATTACGAGAGTTGATGCATGTAAAGTCATTTTTCGTTCACTAACAACGGAGGCCTTCAATGTGTCTTATTGATATGATTATACTATTTTATATTGTACCAACATCACATGGTCCTACACCAAAGTTTGAATGCTCAAGATTTCGTTACCAGGTTGGATTTTTGCAGTTAGCTCTCCCATATGATACAAGACATTGAAACTGCTGTTTTCTCTACCCGTCAGCGATTGATTTCATTTCATGCATTGAATATGATGGGCGACATTTCGAACATCTAGGGCGGTACTAATTACGTACCCAGTTATTTATTGAAGGTTTCGATTTATCACATTATTTCAAAATTCGTTCTCATTGCTAGTAGCGACAGCATTACATTTAGGTAATCTAGTGAAAACCATAACATCAGTATGATAACAGTTTAAATTACTGCAGACCAATGTGAGATCTTTTCATTCAGGCTAAATTTAATAATTTGTGTTAACGCGAACCAGCCTTCTAGACGTTGGAAGAACCTGCCATTTACCTGTTTCTTAGGATATCTCAGGATAGAAAAGAGATATCGCCTTGCAGTTTGCAGTGTTTTACTAGTAATTAAGTCTACTTTTCATAGACCTTCTTAAATTTGTATGCTTCCATTTGAAATTGTTACGAGAAAACACAATATTTAAAAAAAAATAAAACAGTGCCATATAGCATTCATGTTATTGATCAGACTGCTTCACATTCACAAATTTTCGATGGTTTGACAAAAGCTCTTTCAAACAACGTCAAGTTTATTAAAATCGGTCCAGCAGAACCGGAATTACAGGCGTTTTTTCGTAACAAGGTTCCCACTTTCCCCCCTACCTTATTTGAAGAGATAGACTCAAACTTGTCAAATTAAAAATATGCAGAATTTGTCGAGGAATCTGATTATAATATTTAATATGCTCCTTAATTAGGTAAATTTTTAAAAAATTTGCATTTTAAAATTTTAACTGTCAAATACGCTCTCTAGCGGTGGACCTACAACTCTGTAAATAATTCCCAGGTTTTTGTCGAGGTCAATTTTGCTATAAATTTTTTTTTCCTGAAGCTGTACTATAGAGATATGGCCGAGATCCATTCTTATTGGGACACCCGGTATCTGAACATAAGGCCTAAAGCCTAAGGCTTTGACCGATATTGATGTTCAGATATTGTTATGTGCAGCTTCTTCGCGCATATGACTGCAACTCCTAAACTTCTAGTGGGTTCTTTTCATGTGAAACGGAGTCTAAAACATTAATTTATGAGTGGATGGAAGAGATAAAGAGAAAAAGAGTTAGAACACTAGCACTTTTGACGGTATGCGTAATATTTTCAAAAGAGTATACTGAGCAGTTTATCTGTGTGGATACTACAAGTAGGATGGAACAATAATTTAATGATCGCCAGTGACTGAAACGTTACGCTGGGTGTCTATTCACTAAGAAGTGTGAGCTCCTAGAAGAATAAATCCTACGCGCTCTCTCGAAACTTCATATTTTGATATAGCGCGCATAAGAGTTTACTCTCCCAGGAGCTCTCACTTCAGTGATTGTCTTAAAAGCCTCGGTATAAACAACTAGGTATATCAAATGGTTCGTTAATACTTTCAAAAGTTCGTCGGGTGTAATATTCCATTTCAGATCAGCCCTGGGTATACTAAACAAGTATTTTTGAATTATTGAAGATAATTTTATAACTATTATTTTGTAGCATCAAGTTACAATCAAGACCATATGATTCATATTTGTATATCTATTAACATTCGATATAAGTAATATTTTATCTATACGGTATAATAAAAACTATTTGCATATTAATAGATTGAAATCATGTTAAATGAAAGTGAGAGTAGTTATAATCAACCCACGCAATCGTGTCGAATATATCATTCTCCAATCATCAGTGAAAGTGAACGATTCGTTAACATGGGCAACTGTTTAATCATTATCATTTACGACTAATGGTATTTTAAACCTGATTATGTTTGGAACAAAATATACCAGAACAACTTTTTTAAGTTTTGCCATATACGAGTAGATAAGCAAACGTAAATAGGCAATGAAAGCGTTGTTTATAAGTAGTAGTCGTATCTCGAATGTATATAAGCGAAAAATAGTATGTTTTTACATAAACTATGGAAGAAAAACATAATCTTCTCTATCCCGACGGCCGCTTATTAGCTGGAAGTAGTTATCCCCCCAACTAAGAAGTGTTTACAGAACAATCATACACAGCGGTAGAGGAGTACATTCTAAGCTAATAAGTTTGTATACACTTTTCTTGAAGTTGATTAATTAACTATTTAGTTATTCGGAAGAGAATGTGACGATTCTGGGAAAAAACCCATGTTTATCAACAGATTTTCACAGAAACCCTAAACACATTTAAAACACTTTATAATTTTTAATAAAACAAAGCGGTTTTTATTTGTCAATACCAAGCGAGTTATTGTGGAAGATTTACTCATCGCATCAAACGCGAAATTCCAAGCACTTAACTTTTTTTTCAAAATGACTCAGAAGATACTTGATATGCATGTGGCTTTTTTCATGAAAATTCCATACCAGTGATCGTTATACCAAATAGATGCTTTATTTCGACATTGTTGCTATGGTAGCCAGCAAATTATCTGAAAATTTCACATCGACATGAGCAAGTAGACGTAAAATTAATAAGTGCAAATGTATCCACTTCAATGTGATATAAATTTTTATTAGCAAAAATCCAAAAAGTAAGTCCACACTGTTGCCTTAGAATTTTTGGTCTTTGATGGAGTTCCACTTTTTTTTCTAATTCACTCTCTAATTTCCTTTTCAAATCACGACATGCCTACACAAAGTAAAAAACCTACAGGGCAAATAACGAAAAACGTCAAATACACTACACATAGGCTTCTATTTATTCATGGATGCCGACCAAATAGATATTTGCCTAATTTTTCCTTTTAAATAGTTCTGGTATTAAATTTTCTCACCGAATCCCCCATGTGCTTGAATTAATGGGCTCATTTACATATTTTTTTTATTTTACCATTAGGAAGAGCACATCATTTTGAGGCTCTGTGCAAAAAATTAGACGTCAGCGAGAGTCCTAGGTCGCCTAAAAAAAATTATAAGCATTAAACAGCGCTCCTCTTCCGAATTTCAGGCATGACGTCATCGCATATGAAATCTCTCGTTGAGAGAGCGGACACCGCGCCTATCGGTTTTCGGTTAGATGACTACTTCGCTAGTAACAGTAGGTATTTTTCTAGCTTATATGCTTATTATTTATTATACATTTTAGCAAACTCTAAACAGTGTTATGTTTGTGGAATAAGAACGTTTAGAAATAATTTAAACTATTCGACACAATGGACCAGAACCAGAGTTAAAAAGCTATAAATATTGTGCGGTTCCAGAATGATTAAAACATGTAACAAAACATTTATTTCTATTTATAAAAATGCAAAAAAACGGAAGCAATGGCAGAAAAGCATAAAAAGACTCAAAGCATTCACTGATAAGTCAACATACTTTGTTTTCTATTTTTAGGATTTCATTTTTCTTCAATAAGAATCGTTATAAATTACATTATAAAATACGTTGTGAATCCATATTGAGAGGGTTATTGAAAACCACACGCTTGTATTAATCTAAATTTTCTTAAATACGTAGATGATATTGTTCTAATAGCTTGTGGTGTTATTAATGTTCAAAATTATTCAATAAAATAACGGGTCAGTTCTACACAAATTAAATTTTATTAAATAGGTACTGCTTTTTTCCAAAAAACAGGTAATCTTTTTCAGAATATTTAATGAGTCTGCTTTTTTAAAATTAGGTCCACACATTTTGTTTTATCCACACAAAATATTGCGAGTAATTCAAAATAAATAAATTCTACGCGAGGCACGTTACAGTCAGAAGCGTAATGTTAGTGCACATTAACTTTCATATGCGGCGACGTCACAGTTATAGTCTTCGCCCCGCTACGGTATGCTTGTTTAATTGGTTGTATTAGGAGAACGACATATTCTATTCACATGAAATTTTCAGAATCATATTTTTATCCTTACTACTCTGTTTTACGACAGTTTAAAGTGATTTAAAAATTTTAGTAAAGGAGCCCATTGCGGGAAATTTGTCTCGTACATGTTCTCAAAAATTCCGAAAATAATTCTAGCGCTAGGGATAAAAAATGAAAATTTCACTCGTATCACATTTTTGTAATATTTTTTTTTCATTCGGTTATTAAACGTCGGTCTATTTCTGCGACTGAGGCTTATCACCGACGCCGGGATAACTCTACCTCTAACCGGAAACTTTGACGAACCCTTTAGTCTTCCAACCAGTAGTAGGGTTCATTATCGAGTCCAACTACCATGGCCTCATCTCGGTTTTATATCTCCTGGAACAGACGGCATATCTACATTATACCTCGTGCTCATTGGTATAATGCCTTCGAGCTGTGATATGCTACTCCGCAGCATGCTGTACGGACTTCACGACGGTGCTTATCTGGTCACCTATCCAAGGTACTAATCGCGCTTGACATTGCTTCACTGTAATTATCGTATCAGAGGCTTCCCACTACAGTGCTGGGTCGACGCACTATTTTTGTAGTATGGAAATTAAATTAGTTATAACTTATCAATGTTTATGATTGCATATACATTAACGTTAATTGTGATGATATTGGACTGGCCTATGTTTCGTCTATAGTGGCTGGCCTATTAATAGACCACACTTACCCCCACGTGAATGTACTTTAGTGTGTAGGTGTAGTCGGTTAATAAAGAGTGGTCGTTCTTAAATTTGTTGTTTCCATATTTTGAAATACTACGCATAATAAGCCTAACATTAACCTAGATAAAATAGCTCTGTAGCAGAATAGCGTCAGTCAAAATAGTGCTAAGTTGAAATAGCGTCAGTCCAAAATAGCGCTAGACAAAATAGTGCCCCACAAAGATAATGCAAAATAGAAACAGCGTCGTTTCAAATAGCACTGCGACTAAATAACGCCGGTTAAAATATGCTCAGAAAATTAACTATTAAAATAAAACGTGGTTGAAAAATCGGATTTTAGAAATTAATTTTAATACAAAGCAAGGTTTATAACAATTAATAGTTGAAAGAAATTTCATGGACAAAGTATGAACCACATACTGTAAATACTGTTCGACGTCTCTTAAAGCATACTTGGACCAAGGTTTTCAACTAGTTTTTTTAGCTGGACGGTATGTAGTAATAAGGATTTTTGAAAACTTTTGTTCTTTTTTCAATTGAATGATCAATTTGCATACATGAGGATGCTGGCGGCTCAGACCTCTCTGTAAGGAATTGTGTCATGCTTCAAGAGAATTATTTGTTTTTGGCAATCGTTTTGCACCCACTCATATTGATCCCATAAATTTTTACGGAATAGAGGCTTGATATTATGAATACTCTCACCAACGTAATTATCTTTCCAATAGTCGATCACCAGCTTTAGTTCACCAGGAAAGTTTTCGAATGATTTCCAGTGCAAACTGCACATCTTTTTCTATGATAGAACTAAGAGCAAGAAGCATCTTACATTTTGTTCGTATGTTTTGGTTACCTCTGTATATAGGATTGACAATGTTGTATTTTCCTCCATAAGCTCTGCACCAGATAAAACGAGCAACCGTCAATACCAATACGCGTGTTGGAGAATACTTTTTCAAAATCAGTATAGTTCCAGGCTTATGTTCAGCATCTAAGGTTTCCAGTGTATTAAACACTTGAACGTAAATACCTTCTAATTTATTTGGCAACAGATCATATAACAGTGGTACAGCTTTCGAGACAATTAATGCATGTATAACGAATAATTGACCAAACAAAGATGGACATGTCTTGCAGGTTCCGTCTATTGCCCAGTGCGGAAACTCTTTTAGCAAATCGAGAAAATTGTAAGTGCTAAAAATCAGTCTATGTCGGTTTTCTTTTCCTTGAGCCCCACAGTGAAAAAACTTCACCTCTATTCGTTTTAAAATATTTGTCGTCAATTCTCACTTCCGAAATATCGTTAAATGCTGAAGAACTTAAAAATTTCTTGCTTCTTATTCTTTGCACTGTTCTGCGGGATGCCTCATGGCTTGGAAGACTAACAGCCACTTCTTCCGAATTTACCCTGCTGTAAGCTTGTTGTATGATTTCTCTTAAATTTGCAACCGTTTTAGAAGCCGCTTCGCGTATAGTTTCTTCCACAATCCTGATTACTTTCTCTACGGGATTTGGTGCGTGATTATGTTCCGTGGTTGGTTTTGCTAAGCATCAACCTTCCTTTACAACCGGAATATCGCTATGTGCTGTTACCTTCATGCTGCTTGTCCTTTCGGCAATTATATCCTTCGTGGAATAATGTAGCTCTTCCTTTCACAGACTTGCCAAATTGCATTTTTCAAAACTTCAAATAAAAATGACACGGACAACTAGTTGTTTACATGCTTTCGTGAATCTTAAAAATATTGTTACTAAAACTTTAATTACTCGACATTTTTTGAATAATCCTCAAAATAAACCGTTTGTCGTGATCACGCAGGACTCAAGACATGACGTTGTAGATCCTTAAATTTCCTACAAAATGGTTTTTGGAGAGATTCTTGAGCATGAAAATTCAGAGAGATATATCTAAAAACCAAACGTAATTTTTAAAGAAAAACAATTATTCACATATGGTAAAGTTTCAAGGGCTGCAGTGTTACAAATAAATGGAATATATTCCACAGTCATCCCAAAGTATGCTCCATTTGGGAAGCTTATTCATTAAAGATTTTTCAACAGAAAGTTATTTTTGTTAAAAGTATATGCATTCCCTGAAAATAAGCATGTACTAACAGAATATTATACCCTTCAAAAATTTGATTTCGAGACAAATGTGAGGTACCCTTTATTTTAACATTTTGGGAAATGTTATTCAGAAAATTGGCCTGGATTGAAAAATTCATAGCGATTTGGAATCTCTCTTTTTTCACTCATTTTCAAAATTGCCTATTCCAAAAAAAATTTCTTGAACAAAAATGGACTACATCCTCTATACGGTAGTTAATTTAAAATCCTGTGATATTACAAATCACAGAATTACTTTGTCAACCTCGGACAATTTTTGAAGAGTAAAATAATTTCAATAATAATAATTATTATTTTTTGATGCAACGTTATTTTTATTTCTGGTCAAAATCGAAAGTTCCTCAAAATTATACAGTATTGTAACAAGAACTTAATATTCAATAATATCAAATTGAAAAAAATCTAATAAGTTTTTCGGCACATAATTTTCTGGATATTTTCTTGTCCAAAACAATTCAAGTCAAACACTTTTTGATTAAATGAGAATAAAAATGCATTCAAGCTGTTTCTAGAGCTTCATGCATGATCTTCAGTTATTTTTTATGCCCTTAATATATTTATCACCCCTGCATGATTGACCATTTCAATTTAACTTCTACACGCTTATTTATGTTTTACGCCTGATCAAATATCTTTTGATGAAAAGAAATCAGGTTGTTAAGCTCCAAAATATCTAGTTTGAGTGAAATTATATTTTATTCATTGTCTACCGAAATTGATGTTTACGTTTAACATTTGAAAAATATTCCTTTTTTTTCTATTATACATTCTGATCAGTTTGTTGCTTGAATGTTAAGGAAGTGGGAAACAAAACAAAACAATTATTCAGTTACAGAAAGGTGAACAATCTCGTCTAACCTTCATGAAAATTTTTATTGCACCAAGTTTTGAGAATTTGTTAATTCCTTGTTTATTTACAATAAATCAGTTAATATTTACCAGTGTCTGTATTTTCGAAACTGTTTTAAATATTATTTGAATACACTGTATAAAAAACTGTTTTTTCGGAGAATAAGAACCACATCTCAGTAATTCTGAAATATGTTTAGTATACCTATTATTGTTTTGTTGTTTGCAACACAAATTTAGTTCCTTGTGATGTATATTTTAGTGAATATTTTTCTTTTTTAAATTCCTTGGTGATTTTTTTTTACTGAATAATATTTTGTATAATTTGTTTTTTAAACACGAGGTTAAGTAAAGTAGCTTTTGCTAGACTTCGCCTCTTGTAAGTATTGTTTGTATTTTAAAGACTAACAAAGGCAATTAATAATAATAATAGAAGAGTTCGGCCCTGACCGAATACAGAGAATCTGTATTCAACGTGGGCTCCGAGTATTTCCAAAATTACAAAGTGTTTAACAAAATATAATTGTAAACTTTGTGTAAGGACACTTTTACAACAGTAAGTACATTTACTGATATCTTCAAAATAAGTTTATTAACAACAAATCAGACGATAACTGTATATTAAACAATTTTAGTTTAATTCATTTCATATTATTATCAATAAGAAACTGGTCTCATTAGCTGGATAATTACTATCGCAGGACCATAGACCTGTTTTATCAGGTGACAGGGCCGTACTATTTTTCGGACACTTCATCATGAACCCCAACCAAAAAGTTCCGACTCTTCTACATTCTCAGTCTGGATCAGACGCTCCCCGAACCTATTCATCAGCAGTTTCAAGCCCCATGTTTCCTTCAAAGGAACAAGCAATCGTCTTTAGTGGATCAAAAAACACTCGTCTTCAAAATTACCTTATTCTTCTTGGTAGTATAATTCAGCCAAAAAATATAATATTTTCATCTCGGTTATCAAGCAACCGGATATGCATGTATCTATCCAATAAAAAACTAGTAGAAACTTTCATGAATGACTACGGACAAATAGAAGTTAATGGAATTGTAGTCAGTGCTAGGAAACTAATATCACCAGCGGAAAGAATCGTTCTCTCAAATGTTTGCCCATCTATACCTCATAATATACTGATTAATGAAATACAAAAAATTGGCTTAGCCCCTGTTTCACCCATGACATTCTTAAGAATTGGTGCATCCCTACCGGAATATACTCACATATTGAGTTTTAGAAGACAAGTATCCGTCAGTCCACATAACCTACAACTTCCAGATTCATTTATACTTGACTTCGACAACACTTCCTACAGAATATTCATTTCTCAAGATAATATGGTTTGCCACAATTGCAAAAAACAAGGCCACATAGCATCTCAATGTTCTGAACCTATAGCACAGCCTACAGTACTTCCACAAGCCAAAGCTCAACTCAAAAAATGGAGATAGCAATTTACACTTGATGCAATCACTTGAACCGACCAAAACATTTATCGAAAACCAGTCTCCTCTATTTGTGCTCAACTTCGATCAACTAGTTCTTTTGCTAAGCAGTATTAGCGGATCTTCAGATCCTATTAGTATTATAAAAGAGTACACCACTGATATTTTAGCACTGATTAGTATGCTAAACCTAATTTATCCCCACGTAAAAGACAAATCAACGAAGCGCGAACTAACTTTATTTAGGAAGAAAACTTTCGCTCAGATCCGCTATAATTTCTCGGATTACGAAAGCGACGCCTCTAAGTTAAGCCAGAACTAACATACATAAAAATCTTTTGCTTATAAAATTCACATCAATACTACAGTGGAATATTGATGGATTTTACCATCGCCTTGCTATGCTTCAACTTCTCATTGCTGAACAGTCTCCGGACATAATATATCTGCAAGAAACCAATTTAAACCCTCAAAAAATATACAACTCTATATCATTCAAATGCTTTCAAAAAGATAGAATGACGAGCAACAGTATATCGAGTGGTGGTGTAGCAACATTAGTCAAGAATACATTAGAAGCAAGTTCATTTCCCGTAACAACTAGCTTGGAAGCCATAGTTGTCAAAGTTAAGCCAGACAATGTTTATTATATTTGTAATCTCTATCTACCGCCAAGCTCTACTATAACTTATAACGAATTAAAATATTTGTTTAGGCAGCTACCGGCTCCTCGAACATTATCACAACATTATCTGGGGCTCGTTTCATACTGATGCTAGAGGGAATATTGTAGAAAGATTCATATCGGACCTTCAGCTTAACTTTCTTAACGATGCTCCAACAAGATTCAACGTCAACACTGGGAACTCATCAGTAATTGATTTAAGTTTGTGTGACCTCCAACTAACTCCACGCCTTTTTTTGGGAAGCCCTTCAGTACACATATCAAATCCTATTCTTATTAAGAATTCAGTATCTCTGACTCCCTAATCATTTGTTCCCAAATGGAAAACAGGATCTGCAAGTTGGACAGAATTTGAATCCTACATTAACCACAAAATGCCAAAATGTACAATGACTGACGACGTTAATGAATCCTTAAATTATTTTACAAGAGACAAAAAACCGTCGAAAACAAAATATATTTTAAAAGGCAGAAAGCGAAGGCACAGCTTATCATCAAAACAGCTGAAATAACATCATGGTCAAAGTATCCGAAATAAACAGCGCAACTCCTATCAGTGAAGTATGGAAAAGAATAAGAAAAGTTTCAGGATTAAAGTACACACCAAAATTATCTCGACTAAAGATTAATAATGCAGTCACAACCTCTCCGCAGCTAATGGCTGACGCCTTAGCCAATCACTTCGAAAGTATGTCTTCCAACTCCAATTACGATAATACCTTCCTCGAAAACAAATCCATTAAATCTACCCTTCTCTATAAAAGAATTTGACAACGCACTTTATAGCATGAAAGATAATAGTCCTGAACCCCAGTCACATTCTCAAAACACCTTCCTGAATCTGCGAAAACATTCCTTCTCCAATTATTCAACTTCGTTTGGAAACATAATAAATTTCCTTCAATCTGGTCAACAGCGTACATTCTACCTTTTCTGAAACCCCAAAAGTCAAGTCTTGAACCTGACTCGTATCGACCCATAAATTTAACGTGTTCAACGTGCAAGCTAATGGAGAAAATGGTTAATTACAGACTGATGTGGACCCTAGAAACATCAAAACGTCTAATAACCGAACAAAATGGCTTTAGACAAAATCGTTCTGGCATCGATAATATTATAGAACTGGAAAGTGATATCCATGAAGCACTATCGACTAATCAATCATGTATAGCTATATTTTTTGATTTGAAAAAAGCATTTAACACATGCTGGCGATTTAACATAATAAAAGAACTTCACTCATGGAATATTCGTGGTAGTTGCCTCAGATTTATTAGTAACTTCCTTAAAGACAGATCATTCCAAGTCAAACTGAAGAAAACGGAACTTCTCAAGGTTCAGTCCTTAGCCCAACACTGTTTCTAATAGCTATAAATAAGATTATTAAAGATATACCAAAGCCTCTAAAGGCTCGCTTATACGCAGATGACCTGGTAGTTTATTGTAAAGGCAAAGATACCAATCTAATTGCAAATATTTTTCAATCCTTTCTCACACAATTAGAACAATGGTCTCTGCTCACCGGCTTCAAATTCCCAGTATCAAAAACAAAAGGAATACTATTTTCTGGAAGGATTCCAGAATGTTATCCAAAACTTATTTTATATGATGAAGTTATCTCGTTCAAGCCATCAGTTAAATTTCTCGGAATGTGGTTGGACCAAAAACTTTCCTGGAAAGAACATATAAAGCAAACCATATTATCATCTCATAAAAGGCTAAACATAATGAAAACATAAAGTAACAAAAATTGGGGATCTGATTATACTATGCTGCTTAATATTTACAAAAGCCTAATAAGATAAGATAAAATAGACTATGGATCAATTGCTTACGCCTCCGCATCTAAAACCACATTAAAATTACTCGATACAATTCTTAACCATGGACTTATAATTGCTCTTGGAGCTTTTAGAACAACTCCTGTCGCTAGTATTCACAGTGAAACGGGTGAACCTCCTCTACATTATCGAAGAATGTATCTAACGTTGTCACATGCTTCCACAATCGCATCGAATAAAAATAAGCTCCTTTATAAAAACACCAAACAGCAAAACCTTACTACAAGAGGATCAGAATAATCCTTAATTATTTAGATATACAATTTCCTCCTATATTACCCGTAGACTTGGATCATCCACGACCCTGGACTATTAAGATCCCTAGTGTTAATACAACACTAAGTATGTTTAACAAACACGAAGTAAACCCAGCAATAATGAGAGCCAAATTTAATTTAATTCTAGAACAACAATACAGTGACTGCACTAAAATATACACTGATGCATCTAAATGTGAAACAGGGGTAGGGGCTGCCATTGTAAACTCAGAGAATGTTTCCCAATACAGACTGCCTTCCAGCCTCAGCATCTTCTCTGCTGAACTTTTTGCTTTATACAAAGCTCTCCAGCTCGTAAACTCACAGACATTTTCAAACAGCCTCATTCTTAGCGACTCCCTCAGTGATTTAAGAAGTTTACAGCAAATCTATTGGAAAATTAATAAAGGCTGAATTACTGGAAGCTGAGTTGAATTCTAAAAGTGTTAGGTTTATATGGATACCATCGCATATTGGAATCGAAGGCAACGACATAGCAGATGCTAGTGCGCGTGACGCGATCTTTAACATTAATTTGGAAAGTGAAAGTCGAAGCATCGCTAGTGATTTAAAAGCATTTTTTAAAACGAAAGTGTATAGTGCGTGGGAACGAGAGTGGTCGATTTCAAGATCAAAGCTGAGGGAAGTAAAGAGTAATGTATCTCCATGGCAACCCACTACTAAAAATAGGAACATACAAATTACATTACTCGGCTTCGACTGGGACACTCAAGATATACACATTCCTATTTATTCACAAATAGTGAACCTCCGAAGTGTACAACTTGTAATGTAATAAATAGCATAAAGCATATTCTTATTGTATGTCCAAAATACACTGTCGGACGAGAGACAAATAATCCTCCTTGGAAAAGACTGCCAATACCAACAAATCATAGACTATTTGAAATCGATAAACTTATTATATAGGATCTAAGTATTGTATTATTATTGTATTGTCACTAATAACCTTTTGGTGGATGCGACATGCTTCAAAATTAAAAAAAATAATAATAATGGAATCACCTGCATATTTAATGACATAGTCAAGTAGATTAGGTTGGACAGATGCGCATTGAGAACGATGTGTTATATATATATATATATATATACAGAGCGCAGCTAAATCATGGATTAAATTCATTATTTTGCAAACAATTCACTTCCTACAAAATCCTGAAATACGACCATGGGACAGTTTTGACGTGGTGACGTGATTTTTTCAAATTGAAATGTGGGTCTTCTAATGCCTCATTTGAAAGATCTTTTGATATTGTAGTTATGGCTACTTTAAGCGGGACCCACAACATGGAAATTTCAATTTTTGTAGGATGTGAAGATAAGACGAGAACTCAGCAACAGGTAAGTCAGAGATTTGTTTAATGCAAAGTAACCAGACAGACCTCGCCGAACAACAGTTAGTGAAATTGAGACAAAATTTAAAAAAAAAAACTGGTCATATCAAAAATATTGAAAATGCTGGACATCCTAATGTATCAGATCACGCGAGTATTGAATATTATATCAAGTGTTGAATCCTCATTATACTTCCCGACACATTGCAGCGAAGACAGGCATATCTCAACGATCGGTTTTATGTTTTTTGAAGGACGAAAAGTACCGTACAAAATTCAGTTACATCAATTACTCAACGATGCTGATCGCGATCGCCGTATGCAGTTTTGTGACATTCTGACATGGCGTTTGGAGCATTCAATTTAGCTGAAAATTTTTTGACAATTCCAAAAACCAATCAAATTTCCTCATTTTATATCATATGAACAATCTCAGCCAATCATGTCTACATTACACTGAAAACAGACCATGGGCAATTTTCACACGTTGCCATGGATACATATTGATTTATTTCGATTTTGAAGTTTCGAATATTTAATATTTCGAAATGTCACGATTTGCTTGTAATACTGAAACAAAAAATTTTCTATCCGAATAACCCTCGGACATTGATAAATGCTCAAAAATTTTATGACAACTTTCTCAAGCTTGTTGCTTGTAGGCAACAGACCTCCGCCTACGGCGTCGGTCTGTTTCCAAGCAACAAGCTTTCGAAATCTGTCATAAGATTTTTTCGAACAATTATCAATGTCCTTGGGCTATTACTACTGAAAATAATTCTGCATTATTTAATTTAATATTGAAGTTCGTTTTTTGTAAAATTATTCTCTTACTTAATCAATTTAATTTTTGTTTTCCCTGTATAAGCATTAGTCAGTTAAGTATAATACTGCTTAATACATTATTGAAAGACCTTTCAAATAACGACGCGAAGCGGAGTTCGGGCTAGCGGTCAAGGGCGGGAAAGACACTACGCATGAGTTAGGAACATTATTTTTTCTACGGCCATATATACAAAAAGCATACCAACCCATTCTTCAAAAGTTATTTTATTTCAACATACATATACAAAACTTGAACCAAAAACTATTATTATTATTATAAATATTTTTATTAGAAATACAATTTGTTGCATTCTGTAAATTACTTGAAATTGCCGGTCTAGTGGAATTATTTGGTGTTAACTGGTAAGTAGATGACGCTGATAAGGATGGCATCGGTTGCAGGTCACATAAATATGACGATGAAGGTGACGGCAACGGTTTTAAGTCATTTGTAGATGAAAGAATTTCATTTGATATCATTTTCTTATCAAAATATCTCCATTATTTTATATTTTCAAAAAATTAAAAATGGTACAAATAGCTAGAAAAGATGTAGATTTTATTTGATGGACTATTAATTTACCTGTTGTAACAATAGTTATAACTTCCGAAGTAGAAAACTATCTAATAAGGTCAAAATTTGCATAATTTTACTTTGTGACACTTTCAAAACCAAAGTGCGTGCGGGAAAGTGGGTTAAAACGCACGGTCGTAGAAAAAATGGTTTTTTTCATTTCAAGCAACAGACATTCTCAGTTTCACTTGTCTCTCCTGGGTACTATCTTCATCCGGCAAGTTCGGCTTCAGCTAGAGGTCTGTGATTTTTCAGGTGCTTAGATATTTTGTTACGAGATAACTTGTAGGTGCCAAATATTACACCCGCAAAAAAAACCTGAAAAAATAATTGTATTGGAGTGTCGTGCAACTTTCACAAATGAGAATACCTAGACGGAAAGCTAGGGTTAAAAATGTACCGATAACGTCATCGTCTCAAAACTTCTAATACCAGTTAATAAGGCGATACTATTGTGACATTTTACCAAAATATGACACAAACTGAACAAGCAATTCAAAAGCTATGACCAAAAGAATTTCAAGTCAAAATTCACATTCTGCCTAAAGCTACATTCGTAATCAATTCGCTGGCCAAGTGGCACTTTGGCACGCAATCTAAGCAAATCTATTCCAGTGTGTTCGTTCACAACGCGTCAGAGTTGAAGTCGTCGAAATTTCTTGCTGGCTGCCTGCAAACTTTCACTTCGACTTGCACTTTGTGCCGGGTATGGGACGTGCGCATTGATTTTTGTTATTTTTATTCTGATATATCTGTTTTTAGTACAAAATCCGAAAATTTTATATTTTTTACTCCGAAATTTTAACTAGAAACCTCATGGGTTATTGTAAGTCACGTGGCCTCGCCAGAGCCAATAGTAACGCGGCAAGCAAGAACGAAGACAGCTGTCGTTATGCGCTCTCTCTCACACTACAGTTTGTCTATAGCACTACAGGCTCGTACCTATTCATTATTTGTTTGATCACCTGGCAGGTAGAAAGCCCCACCGAAATGATCTGTCTTTTTGGGAATCTTATTTTTTAGTTATAAATAATACTCCATTAAAATTTCAAGTTGCCTCAAAAACATTTTTTATAATTTTTTGCAAAATATTTTTGCACGCGTCTGGCAATGTTAAAACACCGAATAGATTATCTGGCTTATATTTTTCGTATTCATTAAGTATTACACTGCAACATATATAAATTGCGTAGTGCCTCAAATATATTTTTGGGGAAAAAAGTAATATTTTTCAAAATGTAGGGGTTGATTTAGCCCCGCTACTCACCAGCCAGGTCTACAATCCCGAGTTGGGATATAATAGGAGAGGTATCTGACAAGTTTTCAGCTTGCCTCAAATACCTACCCAAAAATTGGTGCCAGCTCTCCTACTAAATAGAAATCTAGATTTTCAAATACCCAAGTAGGCTGACCCAATATTTTCTGTAGAATGTTTGACAGTTTGACAGTGTTCTATGACAGTTTAAATCTTTTGCGTCAGTTTTTTGAAGAAATGTCGAGCACTAGACCAGAAATACTTAATGACCAAGGTTATGCTATTAGTTCAACAATGTGGTTCCGGGGTTCGAGTGCCGGGTAGTACATTTTTTTTTTATATTTTTTTTTTCAAATCGATTTTCTTCGTAGAAAAAATAGTGTATGAAACTCTTATGTAATGGTTATTAATACACTCGCATTAACCATACCAAACTCGCCTTTGGCTCGTTTCGTATCCCGGTTAATTACATGATCGTTGCATAACTAAGAAAACTTTTAAAAATTATCAATTTTTGTAAAGATTTTCACACCCTTACCAAGTGTGACACTAATTACATATTATTATGATAAACCAGATTTAGGTGTGTGAAGTGAAGGATGTGTGGAATGCATGGAACTTTGGTCGACTCGTTCCAATTATAAATTGATAGGTATATCAAATTGAATTTACGGTAAGTATGCTGTTACCTACTCCACTCATGTGTAAAGCGTAGTATGTCGTTACAGGGTTCATGTGCGGTAAATTCACACAAGTATTAGGTATCAATAAAATTGCGATAACTCAATTAATCAGAGGATCCAATTACCGCAACTGTACAATACATTTTTAAACATCACTATCGATGGGAAGTTATTACAGAGCACTACTTCTTACTCCGGGTAACGGCAGATTATGAAGAATGGAAGAAGGGACCTCCATACACGTACCTACCTACCTCACGAATCCTAACACACCTAGGAGACTTCTGGATAGAAGGACACTTGTGTAAGATGAAGACTGTGGATATGCTGAAATTCTTCCAGGAAATACAATTAAATGGTACAATAATCTCTATTACTTTCCCCATGACGAAATAGAAGAAAGGGAAGAGGTCTCCGTGAACATCACAATGCAGATTTTAACCCACGCAGCTTAAGTTTGCAGCGAGAGCTGAAGTCTTTCCCAATTGTTCCAAATTTGTAAATGACAATGCTTTGTGAGTCATCTCCATTGTGTAATCCAAAGAATAATAACCTTTGCTATATATCATTATTAAAAGATTCAAATATTTCAAATATAAAAATTTCAGTAAATTTTCTGAAAATTTTAGTCTTTGTAATTGGTACGCTGACCATGAAAATGATCATGATCTTATAATAGTATATTATTCAACAAGCATATAATGATGGCTATCATTCACGACGGTTTGTCCACGACTATGCTTCTTTTTCTAACTGAAAATACTTGAGAACTTTCAAAATGCTGATGTTTTTCAGTGTATCTATGCATATTGTTGTATTATTTAAATATCTATAACAATAAGATTTATATTCACTTTTCATAAATATATCATAATTATTGAACGTAAACAACAAAGTACAGTTAGTCAAAGATTAGGGTTAACGTTTGTAATACATTTAAACGATTCATTATTGTGATATTTTGATTACGATTAATCACAGACCTGCCTTTTTTCCATTTCTTCCAACGTAATGTGTATAAGCTTATCTTCCTGTTCCCATTTTTAAGAAATCTCTAATCACTTAGTTCGTTATTCATCTCCATTTTCCTCACATTCTTCATGCTTTCATTAGGATCAGAATAATTTCAATACAAAGTGATTGTTAGTATACAGTTATTTTGTCCATCTTTGTTACAATGTATTTTAATTAGGTACCTACTTTAAGATGTTAAATTGAATGTATAGGTGTTGTATACGTTTGAAATTATACAAGTAGGCCACTGAATACCTACTAGTTTTCTCTTATCTTTTCATTCATTGATTGGTAAGTCCTACGCAGAGCAACCATCGCCTTAATTTTTTTCTATATGCTAAGGAAACACCTACAGTCGTAATTTATTCACAAAGTTGTCAGTGTTTCGTGAAATGTTTAAGTATACAAATTCAGTGTAATTACATATTTGCCAAACTTACGCATTGAGAAACAAGTTAAAGTTATCCAGAACCTCCACTGGGTACTTCCAACATACAGTGTGTTTCTGAAATCTGGAGATGATTGCTCGTATAAGATTATGATCATTGAATCTTATGACAAAATTCACTGAGTCCAACCTCTCACCAGATATTACTCATAATAGGAACTGAATTTTTTTTTGGATTTGGGTGGACACGGAAACTTGAAAATCTTCAATTTCCATGCACCACCAGCAGTTTTTCGACATTCCTTTAACATTATGAGGGGCTAGAATTATCAACCCCTACTTCATTTTGTATTAAATATTTTTTTTGAAATTTAGTTAAAACTAAGTACTGAAAGTGGAAAGCAGTAAATATAGAAAATTTAATCAAATACAATTAATTATAAATGTGCATGAACGTGCATGAACCTTTTGTTTTGTCTTATATTGAGTGGAATGTCTTCAACCAGTTTTGGGAGATGATTTGCGAGCAAATCCATTCAATGGATGAGACTTAAAATGTAGCCAAATCAAGAAGTGTCGTATAATAATGCCAATCTGCACATTTACTGAAAAAACAATTTCAAAAAATGTGTTAAGTATATACTCTATTCGGTGAAATTACAAGAGTATTGCATTAAGTAAATAAGTAACTATTCACCTGACTATCTTAACAAATATTGTAGCTTGATACTTCGGGTGGATAACAATACATTAGTTAACATTTTTTCGTGTCGAGTGTCACCAATGTCTTAGTTATTGAACTTAAATCTGTCTATTTACTAGGATTTTTAAAATGCCAATTGTCGTTATTTACTCAAAGTTTCAACCTCAATATTGTTAAAAATAGACAGTGGAAGCGTTGAATAGAGTATACAATCGTTTTCGTCCTGCCCATACGTGTATATTATGTTGAATACCTACTCTTGAAAAATGTAACTCAACTTCATTAGTTCGATTCTCCACTTTATCTAAAATTTCAAAATTTGAAAACATCGAACTTTTTTTCAATTGAAATCTCATTTGGTTGTTAATGTAGGCATGAAAATACCTAATAGTCTATAGAATATTGGATTTATTGAAATATTTGGCAACATTGTATTCACTTATGACGAGGGGAATTTGGGTAACAGACCTCAATCATTTTTTTCAACAACTAAAAAAGTTGAATATATAAACATTTCCGCAAAGTAGGCAGCGCATTTATTTGTGGGTCACTAAGACAACGATAAGTGAAATTAGTGGGCTTATTGTAACTGGATTTATTTTTGCAAATTCAAAGTAACGGATCAATTATAGCAAGGTGGGATATCGATGGCACCTGCATCTAATTCGGTTTTTTGATGTATTAGAGATTTGGTTTCAGATTTTGATATTGAATAATTAAGTCAAAAGTTCAACTTATTTGATGTACCTAAATAAATCATTTGCTTGCTCTAGGATCGTTAGTCGAATGAAAAAGAAGGAATATTGAATCAGAAATATGGTTTAATATATGGTTTCAGTAATGCCCAATGTGAGTGAATCATTCAAATATAAAATAAAGTGGAGGGGTCCTAGCACTGTACCTAGCGGAACACCACATTGCATAATTTTCACATGTTGTGACGATTATGTAGGAATGATTTGAAAAATCACGTATTCCTGTATACGCCAAAACATCTAACAACTGTTTATGATCTACAGTATCGAACGCCTTAGCAAGATCCAAGATTACACAAATTGCCGGCTTCGTATATTTAACTGCTCTGTTGATTTGTTCGACCGAAAACCGAACTGATTTGATGATAAAGTGTTTCTGCAATTAAAAATGAATCTAATCTGACTTCAAATAGTGTTGCAAAACTATTAATCAAAGAGATTGGCCTATAGTTGGAAGGTACACGTTTATCACCTTTTTTATGAAAAAGCTTTATAATAGCTACTTTAAAGTCAGCTGGGAAAATTCCATTTGAAAGTTATCAATACATTTTCTTATATCTTGACAAAAATAGCGACGTACTTGACTTGCAAAGTCCTGAAATATACAATAGCCATGAACTGAGCAGATGATCATCAGCAACGTTACTGTCAGATGCTGATGTTGATATACAAACGTTGAAAAGGCATGGTAGAAGTCCAACACTGCTGCTGAGAATGATATTGATGAGATATCGTATATAAGTGATTAACAAAAGGCAGCCGTATTCCGTATCAATACGTTTCAAAACTATACGTCGAACTTTGGTAAATCACAGTGATTTCTAAATTAAAATGAATGTTTAATCTCATTTAAGTATTTTTAGTAGAAATGAATGAATTTGTTAATATGTACAGTACATGTATATTTTCCCTTTAAAAATGTATATTTAAACATCAGTTCTCAATTAGTCACTTATTCACACAAAATGAGCAACATTTTGTAACTAAAGTGAGTGTCAAAATTACGAAGTTTCGTGCCCGAACTACAGAAAATATTCTCTGTATTTACATTAACATCAACTGATCGATGATTTTGAACACCTGATGCATACCAATTCAATTTACCCTCCATAACTAATAAAATACAGAGCGGATATTAAGTCTTACCCCCTAGGAAACTCCGTGATTCAAGACAAATATGGAAAATTCTTCCACTCGTAAATTTTTATTTCAATCGTGGTGTTTTAGCACATACAAAGAATTGTCACACCTTTCACCCACTACACTTGACAGCTACCTTCTCAGATTTTTTAAGTGACAAGAAGGGTCGTGCGATACTTAGTTGCAAAGAGTTCCACACAGCTTTAATATTAATTATTTGTTTGTTAATAACGATTTATTGGTTTGAGATTAACACTTTGCGATATAACAATTCGAAAGTAGTTACACTGGTCTTGATTCAATTTGGGACACAATAATTATTTAATTTGTATTCTTGGATGCTTGTACAGAATAATTTTCTCCAAATACTTTTGTGATTGTTGTGGTTAAAGCATTTTCTTAAAATAATCTAGTTGGTTCTTTTTTACTCTGTACATTCAGAAAACCCTGTTATTTCGAGAGAGCCATACACAATTTTCAAATAAATTGAATGGCAGGTATACTGGGTGATCATATTATAGGCGAATTCACTCAAAATGTTTCCAGCAAAATTGAGCTCTACCTCATTACACTGATAGAGTTCGAAATTTTTTAAATAATGATGGATTGAATGACCACCAAAATCACTATATCTGACTTCTTTAAATTCTCACCTATGAGGTTACGTTAAATCCAAAGTGTATGTGAGCATGTGAACCATTTGACGACACTTGCTAAACTCCGTCAAAGAATAATCAAAGATTCTAATAGGATTGATATTCAGACCCTACAAAGGGTTAGGGAGGTAACGAAACAAATGATATACTTCTGCCAGAAAGTATAAATGGAGAACATTTCGAGCATCTTGTGGAATACATCAAGTTTTCTTCAGAATAATTCGGCCAGTTCCTTTCATTTTTGAAGATATTGATGTCATACATTATTTTTTGATAATTCTTATTAATTGGTTGTTTCATCCAAAATTCAAAAATCACACATTTTTAAGTTCTGCTATCCAAACCCTTTCCAACGAAGTATCGCATGACCCCCCTTGTTATTTAAAAAAATTGAAGAGGTAGCTGTCAAGTGTAGGGGGAGAAAGGGGTGATAGTTTTATCTTTGTCTTAAAACACCACGATTGG
Organism: Galerucella calmariensis; assembly: GCA_910591675.1. Taxonomy (NCBI): domain Eukaryota; kingdom Metazoa; phylum Arthropoda; class Insecta; order Coleoptera; family Chrysomelidae; genus Galerucella; species Galerucella calmariensis. The sequence goes on from CAJUYG010000184.1 coordinate 119,360, forward strand.
AATAAAAATTGGCGGGTTCGAGGATTCTTTTATCTTTGTCTCACAAAACGGAGTTTCTAGGGTAAGGAGTACTTAATATCCGCACTGTATGTTTGAAACCCTGTAACACTATAAAAAGTGAAGAAATATTTATAAAAATGCATATGTTCCTGTAGAGAGTAACTGTCATTGTCTGGCCACTCCGAACTTTTGAGATCAGATTCTACACAAGTATTTGCATAAAAAGAACAAAGCCTTGTCTGAAGATTCTCAAGAATGTCGTTAAAAGTAGGTATATATATATACCTTTATATATCTACGAATGTAAGCCTCTCTGACACAAAGGAAATGGGAATGTCATCTCCGTCGGTATCTTTGAATAAACATAAAGCCATCTTTGTTATGTCACGTGATCTAAGAGGAATAACCGCTGATTCTGCACGTTTCTTTGCCGGACTGTAGTTAGTACATCCCGATTTAATCTTTTTTGCTTAAGTGAAGTTATGTCCTCGTTTATAGTGAGATGAACTTTTGCTCGATGTTGCCAATGTTTTAATGATAGATACTAAATAATTGTTAATGAAAGTAGTTATTACTCTTATTGAATCACCAAAAAGCTATTATTTCTTTATGTAAGACAGATTAGATTAAGATGGACATTTCAGATTAACATCAATATATTTTAAATTCAATTTTAGTTGTTATTTCAGATTTTTTCAAACTGAGTCCTATGTGGTTAGGCATTGAACTGAAATTTTTCAAAATTTCATCTATCACAGCCAAACGCACAATATTCATAGACCCGAAATCAGCATTAGAAGCAATTCGGAATCGATCCCTTAATATATATAGGTAACAGTAAACTCTACTGTTTCTCGCTAGGAAAATACGCTTCTGTATTTCAAGCAGAGGTCTATGCAATACGTAGATCAGGATCTACAGTGACAGTCAAGCCGCCCTTAAAGCACTTTAGAGCTATAGGGTGACATCTCGGATAGTATGGGAATGCGGCGAAGAACTTAGAAGACTGGCGACTCGGAACAGTGTAACACTGGAGTGGGTCCCAGGTCATGAAGGCATCGCAGGTAATGAAAAAGCTGACGAACTCGCAAGAGTAGGATCGTCAACTCTGATGAACGGACCCGAACCTGCTGTGGGCATCCCCAGATGCTTAACGAGGTCATGGTTAAAAGGGTGGTTGAAAGAGCAACACAATAAACACTGGGAGAATACGACCGGGCAAACACATGGGAAGAAATTCATGAAAGAACCATCAGAAAAGGTAGCGAAAGAACTGCTCTCAATGAGCAGGAACAAACTACGCACCATAACGGGGCTACTTACGGGACACTTTCCCACAAAGGAGCACCTAAACAAAATAGGACTGTATAACGGAGACCTTACAGGCAGAAGATGCAAAAAGGATACCGAAACAGCTCTGCATATACTATGCAACTGTGAGTCGCTGGACCACAGAAGGCAGAAACTGTATGGCAGGACCCAAATGACTCCAGAAGACTTCTACAACTAACCAGCAAAGAACCTGTATGAGCTAATACAGGGAACGAATTGGCTGAATAGGTTGTAGTCAGAACACTAGGAGTATCCACAATAAGCCCAGGAGGCTGAGGTGGTACCGGCGGAGGGACGGCTCCTTAGAAAAAAAAACTCTACTGTTTAACATTGTCATTACTTTTATTTGGAATAAGTTCTAAGAAGATGTTATTTTATGGCATCTACATATTTTCTGCAAATGACGAGGAAAAAAGCTACAATATAAAAAGGAGTTCAGGAAAAGGAAAGTGTCACATAACTACACCCCCAGCTTCTATCTGCTCCACCGTATACCTATTGAAAAATACAACCTAAGCTCTACGCATCCTCACTTTCCAGACTAAAAATGCTGCACGGTAGATATCCTCATCATCTGGAAAAATTGGGAATTATTGGATCCAATCGATCCGATTGTAATAATACTTCCAACAGAGATCATGTTTATTTTAACTGCAGCAATAATAAAGTCTATAAAGAAAGTCTCTTAAGTGATTAAATTACACTTAATATCAATCGTTCTTTGAATATCTCATTCTTATTAGGTCAAGCAGATAAATTGATTCCGAATCCGAAATTCACCCAAAAGCTACTATTTACAAAAATGTCATTACCATTATTTAGAAAACTGTGAAGACAATTTTCAAGTCATCCTGTTTTCACGCACCCACACATACATCTATATTACTGGCTATCGAAAAGCTGAAAGGGGATGACCCAACCCATTGACGCAACGACTACGAGATATAGCTTTAATAATAAGTTCCAATAACTATACTAGGTGAGCAGAATGGAAGGAAGGCGCACCCATAGAGGCAGCTGGGTGTAGTACTGAAACAACGACCAATTAGCCTATCTGAGAAAGTCAAAATTTTTCAAAGGAAGTGACGGCGATTCACCACTGCGTTGAAGAAATTGAAAGACAGAAAAAATAATACCGTTAAGCTGCTATCTTAACAAACTGCCAAGCTGCACTGAATGCATTCAATTCCATAGAGGTTAACTCTACATTATTATGGGATTGCTGAGATGCCTTAAACGCACTCGGAGACGGTTACGGTAGCTTGGGTGCACGAAGGTCGTGGCAATAGCATAGCATAGCTCACTAACCTAATAATACTTCATATGATTTATATGTCATTGAGACATATCAAAAATGCAGTTTTTATTTTTCTGCTATCAGATGCTATCAGATAAGATTCATATGTGATAAGAATCATAATAGTATATTACGTAACGTGTGTGGTGAGAATCATTTACAATGCTTTACAACACGAGTTACGTGCTATACTTTACCCACGACCTACCTATAGTTGTATTTTTTATAAGAATCATAAGAAATAACAGTAACATACTTAGAGGTGCTTGGTAAACTCCATCTCTATTACTCTATTACCAATCAAAGAAGCACATTAAAGAACTAACGTTTAATTATTATTAATATATTGTTGATAGACGAAAGTCCATATTTCAATTATAATCAATACATATACTTAGCCCTTTGGGCTTTTCATAGTTAAACGTGGCCATATCGAATGTTTTCAAATAGTAAATTTTGAATAAAATGGCGACGTCTATTGACAGTTGCTAAGATGTTGCTAGAGAAGCCGTGCGATTTACTTTACAGCTGTGTTTTTTTTATAGTGCGTAATAGACGTCATTACATTGATACCGACTGTGTGTTATTGACTGATTACAGGGGGGGTCGTAGATAAACAATCATTATGGCACACGTCCTGCTATCGTACTTGATTGCGCATCGCCCAATGACATTCACGAATTCACTTCTTGTACCATATAATGATAGACTTTATGAAGGATTACATAATTAACTATTATAGAATGCATTTGAATGTATTCTTCTTCGTTCCGGTATTAGTCTGCTTTATTCAATTTTTTTAAAAGATCTTAAAAATACATTACAAATATAATTCAACTTGAACATCCAGACTTTAAAATATTTTTATCCATTCAAAAAAGATTTGTGTTTTATTTCGCTATACTTTATTATCAACCTCGGAATGGTTCATACTCTTAGAATATGTCTGGTTCTGCAGCTGCCCTTTTCTTAACCTCCACCTGCTTTTATATTACCACCTGTATAGACGTTATATATTTTTGTCTGACAGCTGGTGGATAAACGTTATTTTCACATGCCTTCATCCTTATTGTGAAATTCGTCTAGACCATGATCTTATGCTGAAAATGATAAATAATATGTGATATATTTTTGTCATCATTTTCTTTGTTCAAATTCAAAAATGTATAAAATACTCGTATCAAGCCTCATGGAGCAAAAGAGTATCTACAAGATTATACAAGGTGACATGTTAAGTGGTGCATACACTAATTGAATTGAAGTTAACCAATATTTTGTTCTGTTTCTGAGGAATTCCACTTTAATGGAAAAATATATTCCGACGAAGATATTTTAAATATCGAAATAGTTATGAAAATAATTTAGAGAATTTTCATATATTTCATTCATTAAATAGGAATTCTTTAGAAACGTAATATGAGTAGATTCCACAGTTAACTATGTTATATTTGGATCTAATGACCATGAATTATAGAGATTAATTTGTAGCTAGACTGTGGATAATTGTTATAATTGTGTATGATGAGGGATTTAGAAACTTTTTTCACTCATTCCTTAGGGCCAGATGAAGAGTGAACGAATTATTGTGAAATGTTCTTCACCTCTTAGTGATATTCAGTCGATGTCATGGTACTTGATCCGACACAGAGAAAATTGTTTGTTAATAGAAGTCTTGAATGAATTAATAGTGTACCTTCAAAAACGCAAGGTCGACGTGAAGTCTTAATTCATTGTTTAACAATTTTCTTGACGTTGATATGAATTACTAGCATACATTGATTTCCTCCAATAGAAATTGAAATTTAATCTTTTTTAAAATGCCTCTTTTGCAATAAATATTTCTTCTTTTAGGTACTGGATAGATTCACTATTGAGAAAACTATCTTTCCTACATTACCTACTTGTTTGTTAAAAATATTAATTTGAAAGACTAAAATTCTACTCAGTCGACAACCAAACTATTTCATTTAAATTATCGCTTAATATTATCATCAAAAACATTAAATCTGTATGAAAAATAAGGAAACATTAATAAATAAATCAAAAACACTTCCATAGGAGTATATGTTTCACCTATCAGTGATTGATTCGTTTTCCGAGAATTTATTTGTGTATCAATTACCATCGATAATTAACGAAATCGGCTGTTTTTATAGTTATTTTCAGGGTGCATGTAGTTCTCAAAAAATTTCAGGAAAACGAAAATATTTTTGCGGTGTTGGGGTCTAGCCAGTTATGTATTTTACATTTTAAAAATGCAGGCATTCATTTGTTGCCAAAAGTCTGCGTGGAATTTTGCCAATCTGCGGAACAATAAAAAGGTAAAGACCGCAAATTTTAATTTCCAGCTTGCAAAACTTAATTTGGTGTGAGCATAGATCGCATATACACGGTGTCCATGAATAAGTGCGGATAAATTGCTCACATGGATTTATGATGACAAAATTTTCTCAGTCCACTACTTTCTGAGATGTCACCCCTACAAGGTGCTGATTAAAATGATTTTCGTTCTAATTTTTAGGTAAAAATTGAAACTTGCAATTTTATAATTGCAATACACTCGCAGTGACTAACCACATATATTTTTTCGTTTCTATTGGACTATAAGGGGGTGAAATTATTATACCATACGTTTGGGTTGGGTTCAACAGTCCAGGCATTTGAACTGAATCTTTGTACTATTACCCATGTTATCTACCCACTTCCGTTCCAGAAGCTTCGTGTCTTCTATATAGGCCACCAATTTATCTGGAAGGATCCTCAGTAGTTGTGATGGTTGTGTTATTTCAACTCCAAACTGCTTCCGTCTGAGTCCTTGTAACTTTGCCCACCCTGTGCAAATTCTTCCTCAGGGTACAGTGTTCACTCACCAGGTCGGTAACTGTCTTCATTACCAATTGAATAATATTTACGTGTCCTATTTATTTTGGAGAAAACTGTCTTTGTCGTGTCAACTCTCCTCTCCTCTTCAGCAGCAGTGATTCAAAATTCCAATTTGTCTTAAACACAGTAGCTTTACCATATGTTGCCAGCCTCCTACAGAAACGGAAGAGTAGAGTGGAAACTTTATAGAATATCCCCAAAATGGTAAACTCAATCCACAGGCAATATTGACACAAGCAGCATGTGTTGTCTACTCTTCACATAAAACAATTAAATGACAGTAGCGGCACCCATTTACGGAGGCTATTTTCAATAAGAACGAAGGTGTCGTCTCTGTGTGATTGGGGTAATATGTGTAATTGATATCAAATTATTTTTATTATATTGGTATTGTTGGGTATACCACAATCGCCTCACCACTTCCCACAATAAAAGCAACTTTTTTGTCTGATAACAGATCGAGAAATGCTGATCTGGAAGAAGTTCAAAAAATATTAAATAAACGGTATAATTTTGTAACTTTTAGATATTTGATATGAATATCTTCAATATTACCCATCAAAATATTTCAACGACGACATGAAATAAAAATAATGTTATTTTTGAGATTTATGACTTTTATAAAGCAATTAAACTTGTGATCAAACGTAACGAGATGATCATGTGACTAGTCTAGCCATTTGTTTGTCATGCTGCTTTGGTGAATATCCAAAAATAACAATTTTAAAATATTATTTCCAGTTAGTCGAGTGTTGAGAAAGTGAACAAAAACAGCGCGACGCTGGCAAGATCAGACATTTTGGCAGACAATCTACTACGCACATAGCAAATAATAAAAGTCAACATATTGTAAATTGAATCAGTTCAAGAAAAATCTCGTGAAATATTAGCACTATTTTTATTCCAAGATTTTTGGATCTGATAATAAATGTGACAATGAAAATTGACAAAACTTACAAACAAATTTTTTTAATTTTCCAAATCATCCAAGGAACAGATGTCTGTTAACCCCAGCAAAGCTGTAATACTTTCCTTCACTGTGATAAGGAAACTGAAATTATTTCATTTGCAGGACAGGTGGACTATTTGAGGATTTCCATTGCACGCTCACTTGATAAATGTTATTAACAAAGCCAGACTATCCTTGTAGATAGGATCCGTGGAACATCTTGTGGCTTGAGGACCCAAACAAATCTTTCGGGTACATGTAATGATTGTTAGACCATATCTGGAGCATCTGGTTTGTTGTCCCTTCTAATTGCAAACCAGAATGGTTGGTGTTGAATATCTTGTAGATATGCCAACCCCGTTTGACTTTTAAGTGTATTCCAATATTCGTCGGGGCCTATAACCCGGAAAGTAGTTGTTTCTCCTTAGTTGAACGGTCAGAGTCTTTGAAAAATATTGTTCAAAGCTTATAAAGCGTTGGAATAATTATTATTCTGCGATATCTATTGGTAAGGCGCTTTATTAAACACGACAATATTACAGGAAGCTCTAATAATACGCCATGAATTTGACTACTTATATAAGCTTTTTCGAGAAATAATAACTTACTTGTCTACAGGATACTCTTAGAAAAACCACTTGAACGGTTAAAGATTAACATCACATTTTTTTTATTTGTACACACTTTCAGGAGGGGCAGAATATACACATATGTCCAAAAGTTTGGAATATTGGAATATTTCATTTTTTTTATTTTCATATAAAAAATTTTCTGAACAATTAAACATCATTTTGCTACAACTCCCACCAATACCTACTAACTAAATCTCAAAGCCAGATAAACAATATGCACAAAAATGATTTATTCTTTTGGAGTAAAAAATTTACAATGTACCACTTAACATTTAAAATTAAATTAGTATTAAAAAAAAATTTTTTTATAAAATTAATAATCAGTATTTTCTCCATTGACCTGTATGCTGTCGATTAAATAGTCGAGCTGGGCTTGCGGAATTCTCTCCCATTATTCACGAGCAGCATCTTTTATTGTAATAGGGGGATTCTTCGCTTCTTAATGCGTGTTTTGAGAATGTCCCAGGCATGTTCAATGACGTTCATGTCAGGGGAATTCGAGGGCCACCATATTGTGGATATTCCTTCTTCTTCTTCCAGAAAATTTTGTACTGCTACTGTTCGATGCGGAGGTGGATTGTCATGCATAAACACAAACCTATCACCTACTGCCCCTCGTAATAGACGCACGACAGGATTTAAAACATCCTCTATGTATAAAGTACCAGTGACTCTTCTTTCCAGAACCAGTAGAGGTGTTCGTGTGCCACTCATAATACCACCCCAAACCATAATACTCCCACCTTCAAATGGGACACGCGATTGGGCTGTTACCAGTCGGACTTGTCGTCCTGAGGCCCTCTAAACTACTGTTCTTCGCGAATCAGAAACCAAGCCAATTTTTGATTCATCAGAGAACATCACGTTATTCCAGTTAGGACCATGATGTACCGTTTCTCGAGCCCATTGCAACCTTACAATGTTGTGTTGATAGGTTAGTTTGGGAACACGTAAGGGTCTTCTACGATACAAATTCACTGCATTTAGTCTGCGTGTTATTGTTTGCGTGAAATATCCAGTCCTTCAAGCCTAACAATTTCTCTGGAGATACCACTTGTAGATTCCAGACGATTTCTTCGAGCTATCAATGTTATCTGCCGGTCTTGTGCAGCTGTTGTATATCGATTTCTGCCACTTCTGGGGCGATCCTTAACGTCATTTGCGACTTGGAATTTTTTTTGAATTTTCTATACAGCACTCTGAGTGACGCCAATAATATGGGCGATATCACTTTGAATAAAGCCCAGTTGTAACAATGAAATTACTCTAGATCTATCGAAATGAGATATCATGTTTCTAGGCATTTTTAAACGACTCAAATGAAACTGAAATATCATTCATCAAATAAACTAATCGGCTTTGTTAACTGGTTGTATTATTTGTTTGGTGGAATATGTGTGAGCCACAATAGACTAACGATTTCGGATATCACAGAGTAGCTCGAAAATCAGGATTTTGGACATAAAAGGCAAGTGTGTTGAATATGAATTTTCATGAATTCCAATTGTCTCGACTTATGCTAAGGAAAATAGATTATTAACTGAAATCCAGGAAAAAATGAACTGAAATGGGTTAACTCACAAAAGGAGCGAATTTTATAAATAGAATTGTCAATATATATGTATTTGAAACTTGAGCAGCTGTGGAAATATTTATTTTCAAAAAAAATTAAATGCGTACCATGGGTCGAAAAAGGCATCACAACGATTCGTCGAGTGAGTTTCGAGTAGTGCCCACTTATTATTCCAATAAAAATTGTTTGGCTTTAAATGAAAAAACAGCTGAAATTAACGGAGTTGAAAAAAAAACTGCAAGAAATTTGTGATAATTTTCGGGAGTACTATCAGATTACCTAATAAACATCTCCAGCCTACGGGGCCTCATTTCTAAAGGGGTGTTTTATTCCCTGTCTGCTATTCCATATCCTTTTATTCCGGCTTAACCAACCAATATTGTGGAATTAAAATGACCGAAATTTATAGCTGTAACATTTTTCTGTGAACCTTACCGGAGGCTACAATTTCTAATAATAATTTTTCCAAACTGGGAATATATTATGTTCAATAAATTGAATTGATTGGTAGTTGATTCACCAATCGATTGGACCCAAATAATTTGAATGATTGTTTCAAAAGTCGAATCCTTGAACTCGTACAAAACATTTGAGTTTAAGTAATAAAATTTGACGTATGTTGATGAAGATTAATGGATTGTTGAACCTCGACAACAATTGAAATGTACTTAGATAGTTAACAGCTGTTTCCCGATATAGACTGATGTGGAGCGAAGAAAACATAATAGAACGAGTTTGGATAAGAATGCTACTCAGCCTCACGTTAAACATGTAGAAATACAAAATGAATAAGTGTATTCCTGGATGTATTTGGATGTTGAAGAAAAAAACCTCTTTCCAGATAAAAAAAACACATAATACAATCTGAATGTTCACCTCAAAGATAACTATTTTCTACTAACACTATCCTAAGTTGATAATTGCATATTCAGATTCAACTGGAAAGTTAAGTGGTAGAGTAACGTTGGAATTTGAAAAAGGTGTCTTAGAAGTGACCTTGGGTTAGACTAGAAGTGACCTTGAGTTGAACTGAAAGTGTCCTCAGACTAGAGTATCCTAAGATGGTTCAAGGGTGTCCTAGAGGATGTGCTTACCTCTTAGACGGATTAGGAATATGGGGGGTATAATGTTGGCTCAGATTTTGAGGATGGAAAGACAGGCAGACATTTAAAATTAATGGAAAAGTGAATGGACTGGAAGCTATTTGACATATAGTTTCCTTGTTGGGATAATAGGAAATAAATGAATGAGAATAATCTCAAGGAAGTTGGAAAAAATTAGAAGTGTTACCCTAATTTAGAGATACCAGCGTCGGTACCCTACGAAACACAATAGAACTCTCAAACTTGAATAAAAGTATTAATTGACTCCGAAAGCACAATACATTTTGTGACAACATATTTCAAGAAATCTTTTGTTCTAGTTAATTATAGAATATAATTTTGGACCACAATTATTTGAAAACAAAGAGCATAAGAATTGAGGTCATTATATATAGGTATGTTCTGTAAGAATTGTAGAAGTATTTTAGGTGAAAATTCTAGGGAAAGACGAAATATGTCGATAGACATGCTACAACTGAAATGTACGTTATCACGTTTTATTTTTCGGGCAACCACACCAGGCAATTTAATTATTCCACGCAATTCACACTACGTCACAACGCTCGCCTCAGAAATGGGACGTTCGATTATTTTTGGTGAAATAATCGGTTTGATTCGAATCCTCAAAAAGATTTGTTCGAATATTATTCACTTTTATCGATCTTCTCAATATTCGTCAGTCCGCCAATAATTTGCACTAGAACTTAAATTCGGTCCTTCGCTTAGAACAGGGGTCTCCAAACTACGGCCCGCGGGCCAGGTCCGACCCAACAGGTCATCTGATCCGGCCCGCCGCAGCGGGCCGAATATGCCTTTTACCCGGCCCTCGAAAAATAAAACTACATCCCTAGCACTACAACATATAAAAAATTTAGAAATTTTGTTGAAAAATATGAAATATGAAAAAGTGAGCACCCAGTATAGTTGGCCCTCCTGGACTTACCCTAGCTATCAGTTTGGCCCTAATGCTGAAAAGTTTGGAGACCCCTGGCTTAGAACATAGTAAAGTCGGCCATTTTGGATAACCATTTTATGACTTATTATTTGTTTGGTCGCTGTTTATAAGTTGGTTTTTATGTTATATTTTGCCGATTATTACTAACTCAGATGTTTTAGTTTATAATAGGATTTTCTAAGGTTAAGTTGGTTTTTCAGTTACGTTATATAATACTCTCAGTGATATAATAGTATATTATTAAACGAGCAATATATGATAGCCATAATTCACGATGGGTGACGTTTGTCACCCAAGTGAATTATGGCCATAAATTGCGAGTAGAATACTATACTTTGTCCACGACACTTAATTTATTTATCAATAAATAAAAGTCAGTAGCGACTTGGCATATTACTAACCTCAAAATGTTGTGGCAGCTACTTCAAATAATTTGACATATATAGAGATGGGCGATACTGTAGAAAGTATCAATACAACGAACCGTTATAAATATATTGTTTTGAAATACTTAATATTAGAAAATATCGTTATGAAAAGTATCAATACTAAAAATTACAATATTTTATAGATACGATATATGTCAGAAACAAATTTCCTGAACAAAATACACAGATTTAATAGTTTATTTCATATTGTACCCCCATCTGTAGTCGGGAATTATGAACCATAATACATTACAGTGTATTATGAACCATAATTCACGACAGTTGATATATGGGTACCATATACCTTTAGTTAGGAGGTAAAATATTGACTTATTATTAGGTGGTCGTGGACAAATATAGTTTTTAAGACAATGGTTAGTTGTAGTGCTTGTGGACGTTCAAAGACTGCTAAAAACGACGCTTTGAAAATTACTTTTCATCGGTGATTACATATTATTATAATAATTATAATCTACAGAAGTGAATATTGGTCTTTATGTTAAAAATTCCAAAAAATACACATAGTTGTTCTTAACCTAAATTTTCACTTGACATGATATGACATGACATGGGCGTGTCATTTTGATTTTTAAGTTTATAAACAAATATATTAAATTTATTTTCAGCATATCATTATTATTTAGAAAGCTTCTAGCTTTCATATCATTTTATAATACACTTGTTACTTACATTACCATATTTTCTATTCTACTAATTTTCAAGTTATTGAAAATATTAATTCCATTTTATAGAAATAGTTTTATCCCAATTAAAATTGGGTACGGCGCCACTGATATATTCCATTCTGTGGCGGCCATTTTGGATAACCATCCCAGTTAACTGTCCTTGGCGTAAGGATCCTTCCTTACTACTTTATGTTCTAAGGTCCTTTGTTACATATAAGTCAATCTCGATACAACAGTGAATGGGTTCTACAATTCACTCAAAAGGCACTCAAAAGAATCAACGCCAATGCTGACATTCGAGATCAAAACCCAAAGAACGAACATGTGAAATTCGATTATTCGATTCAATTGAAGATAGTGAATCGATTCATTTGATTCTTCATAGTGAATAATAAAAAACACACGTCTAGTTCGCCCCACTCTTGAACTTTTGTTATCGATAACGTAGGTAAGACTCAATTCCAGTTAGTCAGACTATGTGTGGATTTATGCAGCAACATTTAACAATTATCAATTAGCATTTAACAATTAACACTTATCAATAATTATAAGTTAAACTACTCATTTCACTATGACTCTATTTATGCAAACATTTAACAATTATCATTTATCATTTAACAATTACGAAGTTGACCAACTTTTAACTTTCTTAAATTAAATGTATCGAATTTTCATCTAGTGCGCAACTAGTACGCAGATCTTTACTTTTTTCATAGAAAAGCGGTTGACTTAGGGTTATGTTGTGTGTTTGTTTATTTTCAAGTTGTACTAATAAAAGAAAAAAAGTCTTCAATTCTACTGTAAATCTTCAAAATAGTTCCAATTCACAAATATACATGAAAATGTAGGGTTATTGTAACTAGAATCTCGGGCTTGTGTGCATGCTTACTATTTTCTCCTAATTTATAATTGTGTCTGCATAAACGATGGCAGTTTTACTTATTGTTAAATGATAAATGTTAATTGTTAAATGCTAATTGATAATTGTTAAATGTTGCTGCATAAATCCACACTATAATTAATCTTTTTGTTTATATATCCACGTTTTAAGACCTTCCAACTTTCCATGTGTATGTATATATGGATATATACTTGTCATTGCCATGCATTGTAATTTAATGCTGTAAATGAATTATTAAACTACGATCTAATAGTGCACATTGACGTGTATTTTAGCTACATGATTTCAATTGGTGTGTAGTTATCATAATTAATTGTACAATATCACTACATATGCTTTCAAAACGTTTAGTTGAATTGACAGACATAACAAACCATCTTTTTAAGTAGGTAGTAATTGCACCAATTTGATTACGCCAACCATTTTTGTATTAGCAACAGTTCACGTGTTCGATAAATGTTCAGTTTAAGACGATTGTCTCACCAAATAAGCATGTATGTGCAAAACTGAATGATACCTTATAACGTTCTGATTTAATTTCACAGTATTTATTCAAGAAAAAGTCTCATCTGAGTCTAATATTCACTAGCACTTAACGGCGATTGAGATGAATTAGGGATTTAACGTTTCATATACAGAACGTCCCAAGAATTGAAACTAAAAATTAGTATTACTTTCCCGCGGATGTTCCTTTTCAGGTTGAAGGATTCTAAAGTTGAAGAAAATACCCATTCATGTGATATTATCGTTTGTACGAAGTCAGTTGAAACAAATACATTTTTGGGGTATGGCTAGTCATTGAATGCATCTTATTGGACACCGATGTGTTGTAATCGATTAAAATTTGTATTATATTTGTTTTTAAATCATGCATTCTCATGTGTGCTCATGCTCGATATTGTCGTAATAATGGTGCGTGAAATTTTGAATACTTTGTGATTCATTCGTATTTAATACATTTCGAATATTTTTGTTTAATAGGTAAGCTTGTGTATTGATTGATAAATTGATTAGTACGGTACTATCAGTAAGTCAAATCTTTCGCACCTCAGCCCTTAGGCTTTTTTGTACCAATTGTGTGAAGTGACTACCTGTCCTCACCAGGCTTAACAGTTTTTACTAGATTCTTCCTGGGGAGATTCCTCTTTGGTCCCCTAGTCCTAGCTTATATCCAGAGCTGGGAGTAACAGAAAAAAACGTTTTTAGTAATTTTGTTACTTTTTGAATCAGTAACTGCGATACTTTTACAAAGTGACGGTAACGATTATGTGACGTTAAACTTTAGAGCAAACGTGACGAGAAAGTGACGCGTTACTTTTTTTAGTTATCTCCAATGAGTCGGTGCTTATGCGTTTTAAGCTTCTTTACTTAAAGTGAGTAATCCCATTACTTGCCTATATATTGGCCTCTGCTGAGATTTCATATACTGTTGGTCAGCGACTTCAAGGGTTTATTGATCATAAGTTTACTGTTCTGCTTTATCCCGTGGCATCAGTACGTAAGTAGACATTTAAAATAACTTCCAGTATAATACAAGTATAAGATATTTCTTTCAGCTTTGAGCTGTTAGATAGAACAATAATAAACAATGCATTCTCTCTATCATTTAATTTTGACAATAGGCAAACCGATGATTGAAGTGTTTTTATTCCTTTGTTAACAACTTTTATTGCATATACAGTCAAGCAGCCATTACACCCTGAGTTTTTGTCTCTACTTTGTCGGTATCTTGATTTTTCCACCACCATATTTAGGTGGGCATATTCTCATTGCCCCTATAATGCATAACAGGATAATCTTTTAATTTTGGGGAGGTCTCTCTATGGCAGTGTACATCCAGCTTGGGATTTTTGGGTTACAGCCCCAATTTCTCACTGCCAGATCTCTGCACACCATTAGAAATATGTTTGCTTTGTATAATATGTAATCTCCTTTTCGTGTTCATTCCACAGTAGTTCACTATCTAGAGTCAAACCTAGATACTTGACTTCTTGTCTCCATTCAACTTCGCTCCCATGTCAATATTCACAATAGGAGGAAACTATCAACACATGAAGGAAGTAAGCGTCCGCAGAAAGACGCAGAGGACAGAATCTCCAAAAAAAGACGAAGAGAGTGAAGAAGAGGAGATGGATTTCACGGAAGTGATATCCATCAGGGAAATACAAAAAAAAAGAAGCCGCCGCCCGGAAGGAAGCCAACGAGGAAGAGATGATGGACGGGGCCATCCGCGAAAACAAGGAAACAACGACGACGCACCGACCACCACCCGTCATTCTGCGGAGCATCCACCACTGGAGCTCCGTAAGAAAAGAAATCGAAAGAAGAAACATAAAGACGAGGTTCATAACAATCCGGGAAAGACTCGGATGAAAATACCCTGCGACGGACCAGAGGACTACAGGAACCTCACAAGGTACCTGAGAGAAGAAAGAAGAGAAGTGGAGTGGTATACGTATATGCCACAAGAAGAAAGGATGGCAAGGATCGTCATCCGAGGACTAACGCACTGCGAGGACACCAAGAAAATCAAGGAAGAAATCGTAAATATAAAACGACTAACCAACTTCATTCCAGATTCGGAGAGAGAAGACCGCTACCCATCTACCTGGCGGAGCTAGAGCCTGAAGAGAAAAAAATCCGGAAAATCCAACACATCCAGAACGTGAGGATCAGGTGAGAAGAACACAGAAGAGGAAAAGGGCCGACGCAGTGCTACAACTACCAAGGCTGCCACCACGGACAGACGACGTGTAACGTAAACACGAAATGCGTGAAGTGAAGAGGACCACACCGATCAAACTGCTAAGGAGAACACCCGGCTAACTACAAAGGATGCCCAAAAGCCCCAAACAACCAGAAGACAAGGACAACAGCAACAGCAGTAAAGAAGACAGGAGTCAGCTACGCCCAAGCCGCAGCTAACAAGAAAACAACAACGACGACAACAACAAAACAACAGATCCTCGAACAGGTGACAAAGCTATTAGCTCAGCTAATGGCTTAAAGTCGCTTGTAAGAGATCGAAAGAGAAGGAGACACACTCTATAAGGGTGTATTCAGCCGAAATTGCCGGATGAGGACGCACTTGTAGAGGCAGCGCAAGCACACACAACGGAAGACACAGACACAACGGAGGACCGCCGAAGAAAAAACCACCGAGGTTACACGGCCAAAGAGAAGATGGCTCGCCCTCAGCTGCTAGCCCTTTTACCTAGGGACGAGCTGTACGCCGAAACGCGAACTATGATGATGAGACCCATCGGATAAGATGGGGGGAAGTGGTGGAAGTCCTCCCCGGAGATGTACCTCGCTTAGAGAGAAACATCCTGGGTGGGACGGGCTCATCGAGGTTGTGTGTGAAGGAAGTTATTGTTTCAATTCGATAAGAAGTTTCGACGTTCAATCGGTGATTTGGAACTCTGGGGAATAACGGTTTTATCATTTGAATTTTATTTACTAGAATATTTTTTTTAATTGGATTCTGCATTACTCAGCAAGTTTACGTCAAATGACACTTTTACTAATAATCTATATTTGATTACACCATTAAAAGTTTATTATATTGTTTTAATCGACCTCCTAATTATTTTCTGACACACATAGTTTTTTATTATTGCGAAATTTTTATTACAATTTCTTAGGCACAAACAAAACATGTTTTAATATTTCTCAACAAAAAAATTAAAGTTTACTTAAATTACTTATAATTTAAAAAAAAAAGATCACGGAGTTTTGACAAAATTACCTTACGTCAATCATAACAGAGTAACTATTGAAAATTGCCTATATCCTCCTTGCATGCCTAAAATCAAGTTGCAGGAGTCCTTTTGGGGAATAAATTCCCATTCCTCCAAGAGAAATGTCGCAACTGATTTGAAGTTGAAGGAGCAGGAACACGACTTCGCATCCTTCGCCCAAGTATGTCTTAAATATGCCCAATGGGGTTGGTTAGAAATGCCTGCTCACACCATAACTAAATTTCCTTGATATGCTACCCGATGGCTGGAGGTACATTGAGTAGAGCACTCCAGTGATCTTTGCCATACCCTCTCACGATCATCTGGAGTCTGTAGGCTGAATATGTACTCATCGGTGAATACAACGCGCCCCTATACATTTTCAACCCAGGCGGGTAATTTGATGACGCCAAAGAAGTTTTATGCCTGTGGCAGGTCTACGACTGGTAAACTAGTCCCTAAGTCTACGTTTAACTGTCAGTTTGCTCACGTTGGTATGCCGGACATCGACTTTCCGATTTCTGATTTCTGTAGAGTGAAGATTTCGCAAACTCTCTAAGATGATATAACGATTATCACGATTATCACCGTGCCGGCGGTTGTATACTGAGGAAAGTATGACTGGATCTGCATATTCTCTGGGTTTTTTTGGACTTGTTTTCCCAACCTTTTTTCCTAGCCATTGCTCGTTCCATATGTCTCCACCCACCCAGCTGTCTAGCTCTTCTTCCAATACTAGTTTGTCGTTAAGTTTTGTCCCTATACATTGTGTATTTTACTATGACATAATAGAGTATACAATAGTATATTATGCAAGGATCATGTTATGGTGGTTATTAATACATAAGTATTAGATTAGATTAGATTAGATTAAAATTGGAGTGGCTCTTTGTCCTATCCCACTGCGACCTTTGCAGATCTATTGTGGTCCTCCCTATATTAGAGCTCGATATCCAGCTTTATTCTTTTTATTAGACTTAATAGCCTGGTTACCGCCTCCTTTGCGTAGCTCTCTGCCTTCGGTTTTTCTTCCCCGAATAAGTGAAACCGCAACCTTGCTAGGCCTTCACACTCGCAAAGTACGTGCTCCGCGGTTTCTTCTTCTTCCTGGCAGAACCTGCATAGGCTGTCTTCTGCTAGTCCAATTGTGTGCATATGTTTCCTTAGCCTACAGTGCCCTGTGAGCATTCCCACTATTATCCTCGTCGTTTCTCGACTTTGGCGTAGTAGGTCGTGTGACAGTTTGGCCGAAGGGCTTTTAAGGAATAGTTTAGCGTGTCTTTGTCCTGGGGTTCCATACCACCAGTTCAACGCCTGGTTGTTTATCCATTTGTGGATGCTTCCTTTAAGTATTAACCGGGATACGAAACGAGCCAAAGGGAAGTTTTGTATGGTTAATGCGAGTGTATTAATAACCATTACATTAGAGTTTCATACACTCTTTTTCCAACGAAGAAAATTGATTTTAAAAAATATATAAAAAATGTACTACCTGGTACTCGAACCCGGAATGTCCAGATCGAAAAAAACCTTATGCAGCGCCTTTACCCACTGCGCCACGGGACCACGGTTGAGATGATAGCATAAAGCGTATAAGTATGTTACTGTTATACAATATTGGTAATAAATTATTGTAAGCAAAAATAATAAGTTTAAATATGTATTTGCCTTGTAAGTATTTTCGGTCTGGTGCTCGACATTTTTTTTAAAAACTAACGCAAAAGCTTTGAACTGTCATAAAACACTGTCAAACATTCTACAGAAAATATTGGGTCTGCCTACTTCGGTATTTGAAAATCTAGATTTCTATTGGTCAATTTTTCGGTTTTATAATGGAATCAGTGTTATAATGAGTATCTTTAAGAAACTGAAAATTGGCATTTCATTAACAACTTAAAGTATAGGAGTAACTATACTGTTATACAAAATTAGTAATAAATTATTGTAAACAAAAATTGATAAGTTTAAATATGTATTTACCTTGGTTATTAAGTATTTTTGGTATGGTGCTCGACATTTTTAATAAAAAATTGACGCAAAAGATTTAAACTGTCATAAAACACTGTCAAACATTCTACAGAAAACATTGGGTCTGCCTACTTGGGTATTTGAAAATCTAGATTTCTATTGGTCAATTTTTCAGTTTTATAATAAAAACCAGTGTTATAATGAGTATCATTATGAAACTGAAAATTGGCAATTAATTAACAATTTAGGTATAGTATGGGAGTATATAGTATATAGGATACTATTATAATATCGTAGACCATACTAAATATAGAATTATGCTGATGTAACTCGAAGGCCTAATGTAAAATTCTGTCACAGAATAATAAAGTCTTTCAAGCAGAAATGCCTTTGTCAATTTTCGGAACATAGTAAATTTACTACTTCCAATTCTAAAGGATGCTTATTGAATAATTTTGAAGGTGATGGAATTTTTTGTAATTGGAGGTGATTTGAAACAGATTTAATGGCAAAACAAGCAGAGGATATTTTTTTCGCTTAAGTGTCTACAGACCGTTCAAGGGCACCGTCAGTATGGAGACCACAAAACTTAATCGAGTTGAAGATATTATTAAGTCACTGTTTGGGGAGCAAAACTCATTTGTGAGATAAAACTAAGGTTTTATCAGTGTTTTAACAAAGCCCGTTTGTATGACATTGTTAATGAATACCAAGAAATATTATTTTCTTAAGCTGAGCCCCGGGATAAACCGCTGCTAACTAGTACAAAAGAGAGTTGAGTAGATTACTGAGTGATTTACATCAGGGGTAGACTATGTTATCTAAAATTGAAGAAGTTGCTTCAGTGATTCGAGTTGGTGAATCCACGTGCATGTTTAGGTGAGCTGACTCAAAAATACTCACTAAAGTCTTTCGAGTGGCACATTTATCAGCAAAGTCAATGTTAAATTCACGTGTAGAAGGTTCCCGAAAAAAAAAATAAACATTCAATTTATGTGGTCTATAAATACAAATTATATTTAAATTTATATGTTTGTTGTGTATTATGGAAAATTTTCCACTTGTTGGATATCATGTTATAATACCCCTGGGAAGTCTTCGCTAGAAGATGAAATTAGGGATCCACCGTTAGCTGCGTTATACATCCGTCATATCTTCTTATATAACTTGATATTTTTCAATAAAAACTAGTTCATTCTTTTGTATCCCGTGTTCAGTAATAGCAACTATCTGTGGGAGCCCTAATTCTTCCAAAAACAAATACAACTCGTCTGTTAATTTTAATTGGAAAAACATTGCTTATAAATAACGATAGACTACATGGCAATTATAGAAAAAATATTTCTAAAAACTGGTTAAAATGAACCGAAAGTTGGGAGAAATGTGTTTATAATGTCTATTTAATATTATTACAAACTTGTACATTTGTTGATTGGTTCCCATCGGTGGGTACTAATCCAAAGAGAGAGTGTTGTGATGTTGTGGAAAAGGTGAACCCCTGGGAACATGGATAATTTACAGAATGGTGAATATTTTGTGACTCATGGTATATTTTGAGAAAAATTGTCTCATAACTATTATTTTAGAATTGTTTTTTTTTCGAGGAAATATATATATATATATAGTTTTATGTAAAAGTGGAAACTAGATAAAAAACTACTATTTTATATACCTCTTCGTAACCTGAATTATTTCCGGAATACTCGTATTTCACGCGGTGCCAATTTTTTTTTTAATTATATTTCCGTGGACCGTTCGTTTTTGAGCTACATTAATATATGGTAAGTTTGACGCTGAATGATATCGGCTGAACGATTAAAATATAATTCTAATTTCTTCAGTTCGACCCTGTGACATCTTTCACTTGATTATTTGAACAGTCGACATATCAGTTTTGTAACTAGCACGAGTATTGAAAGATAATTAACAATCTCAAACATTAACGCGCGACCTTTGCTCGATTGTTAATAGCCCATTGAAGCACTTGTTGGTTAAATTACTATTAAAGTTGAATTGGCCACTTTCCCAGTTCTAGTGAGAATAGATACCAATCAGAATTCCAAATCAATAATTTTCCTCATAAGATACATAATTTTGTACAACTGAAGAGAAAGGAGAGTTACCCAAGTGAAGAAATCACTAGTACATTATTAACTATCAAACTTTCTTGGGAACAAAACCAGACCAAAAGAATTCATTTCTAAGTAAAATTTGAAAAAATGGTAAACGTAATGAATTATAAGGGCGCCAATAATTTTGTTTGTAGAAGAATTTGAAAATATTCAAATTCTCAGTGAGATAACAATAAGATATGTTCATCTGCCGTTAATAATTATTATTAATTATAGCTTAGATTAGGTTAGCTTATACAATAGCTATTTGTGTATCAAGAGCAGAAAGTAGTACTTTGGCAGTCGAGACAGCTGACTACCAAAAAGGACTTTCTGCTCGAAATATGCGCAATATTTTTTTCTACGATCACACCAAAATAAAATTAATCGCCATTGTTTGTACAGCAGTTTCCAGATTTCAGTTTCGTGTACCTATGTACGTAGGCAACACTTATTACATTGTTTAAATAAGTGTCATTCGAATATTTCTCGTCGCGGAGCCCTTCTTATATACATACTTAACTAGATTACGTCATAGAAGTTTTGAAAAATTTTCATACTTTGCTTACAATAATATAATGTAATTAGGAAAAAATGGCAAATCGCTGATTTATTATAAGGTTTGTTCGTAGAAAGAATTTCCAATCGATTAGAAATTTCTTAAACTCGGACATTCCGTTTGTGATTCGTTGTAAATCTATTGGCAATTTTTGTTGTACGAACGGGTGGGAAATTTGATGAAAATGAACTAAAAGCTTTTCATCACTTGAAGAAGAGCTTGAATTAGTGTCATACATCTGAAAAAATAAAGAATATAAGGAAGTAATTTCTTTGGCCATCCTAATTAGACGCCAGAGATTTTTTTTAATGTCTGGTATTACAACATACAAATGATCAACTCACGTTTTATTTTAGAAGCAACTGACTGGTCAGATATTTCCGTGTTTTTCTCACAATTACAGGAAAATAATAAAAACTGTCACTTTCTACAACATCACAATACGCATGCTCAAACTAAAAATTTAATCCCAGTCAGCAAATTACTCTGATATAGGTTGGCAACTGATTCGAAACCGCAAATTTCTTTCTTCGAACAAAGAATTTTTAAATCACCAACTGCCAAATTGTTTCTACGAACGCTTTTTTTTAATGCTCATGCCTCTGACGGTTTCTGGTAGTTTCTGACTGTTCTACAAACAAACCTATAGACTCGAAAAAATTATTATAAACAAAGTTATGAAATCACCAAACTTCAATTCCATTTTTAAGACAATTAATTAAACATTTTTTAAGCTTGAAATAAACAAGGAAATTCAAGAATATTTTGTTTATTAACAATTGCCTAATTTCTTGGCAAAGTAACTTTAATAATTTTTTCTGGCAGCAAGCAATTCTTTAAAGGGTTCAGAATACACCATTTTTAAAATTAACAATGAATACCTCAAAGACATATTTAATACTTTTGATAAGGCGCACGCACCCATATCCAAAATTATACGCGTATCTACAGCTTTTTTTTGCGTTGGATTAAAATTATAAATAAAAGAGATAGAGTTCCGAGAGTCAGTACTATTTTATTGCAAATTTCCTTCTCTTCAAAGATCTTTTCTCAACATTCCTTCAGTACAATAGTTTTTGAGTTATTAACAAAAAACTAGATGCTATCTTTTTTCGTCCTAATTTGTTAATAACAATTTTCACTTCTTGTGTCATTTCGACACATTTTCTAGAGGTCATTTCGAATCGAATGACTCGTATTTTCAGAAGCTATATCAAGAATTAACAGGTGTTTAATCTTATTGATCAGACTATACAGGTTGTACCAACCTTACAACAAACTTCGGTATATCTATTTTAAGAGATATCAAATGTTATAAACAAAAATAGTAAATGTGTTGGAGGTCCATATTTTGAAATTATATCAAACTATACATAGTGATGCATAACTCCGTTACAAACCAAACATACCATTTTTTCAATGGGAACCCCTGTATATTATAGCGAATTCGGATTGGTTACATTTTTTTGAAGCTTTTCATATGAGGTTTTGCTACGTTTCGCAGAGTCCTTCAGAAGATATGGACACGTTTATGTGAAAATCGTAGGTAAATCAACGCTCTGTAGCTTGTTGTACGTTGAAGAAGAAAAATGTATTCTGTCAAACAAAGCGTAATATGATGCAACATCTCCGAATTCTATTAATTTTTAATTATTTTCTTTCTAGTACCTATACAGGGTGGACGAAAACTCGAACCTGTCATTTTCTTTCTTGTTTCAAATGGAACACCCTGTATTTTATAGCAAAAATAGAATGTTCGATTATGTAATTTAAATTTTTGTTAAGCATTCCCTATACCCAATGTTTATAAAAACAGATTTATTTTGTAATATTTATTGTAAAATAAAATTCTTGACCTATTATGTGAAAGTAATAAACGTTGTATGTAACAAATAATCCTAATTAATAATAAATTTAAATAAAAAGATTATTCTGAACTAAGACTGCAGCATTGCATTGATGTTAACGGTGAACACTTTGAACCTTTAGTTTAATATTAGGGTTAGGATTATACTTTTAGTAACTTGTTTTGTTTAGTTTAAATTGTTTATACAAAATTATTAATTAGGATTTTTTGTTACCTACAACGTTTATTGCTTTCACATAATAGGTCATTAATTATAGTTTACAATAAATATTACAAAATAACTCTGTTTTTATAGACTTTGGGTATAGGGAATGCTTGACAAACATTAAAGTTACATAATCGAAGATTCTATTTTTGTTATAAAACACAGGGTGTTCCATTTGAAAGAAGAAAAAAATGACAGGTTCGAGTTTCCGTCCACCCTGTATACAAAAAAGAAAATAATCAAAATTTAATAGAATATGGAGATATTGCATCATATTAAGAAACTCTGGCAAAATACATTTTTCTTCTTCAACGTACAACAAGCTACAGAGCGTTGATTTACCTACGATTTTCACAAAAACGTGTCCAATTACTGTCCATATCTTCTGAAGGACTCAAAAAACGTAGCAAAACCTCATATCAAAAGCTTCAAAAGCAATTCGAATTCGCTATAATATACAGGGGTTCCCATTTAAAAAATGATATGTTTGGTTTGTAACGTAGTAGCACTATGTATAGTTTGATATAATTTCAAAATATGGACCTCCAACACATCTACTATTTTTGTTTATAACATTTTTTGATCTCTTAAAATAACCCATTTACCGAAGTTTGTCGTAAGATTGGTACACCCTGTAAAATGCAATTGTGTGATCGAATTATTTTTTATAAAAATTTGAGGCACGCTAGAAGTATATAAAAATTTGATATTGTATGTAAAACTTTTGTTTTAAAACCTCACATTCACGCTTGTGCATTTTGTGTCGTGAAAAGGCCTATTTACTGTTTTACTGTGTATAAAATAAATGAATAAACCAAATATTTGTATACAACTGCTCTTCAAGTTCGACTTAACGTGGTCGTTGATCTTTAAAAAGTGGGATCAACTTTCTACGTTTTATTTTTAATCTACATTAAATCCGCTTTCTGGTTTGGAGTTCTACTTCTTTGTTACAGTTGAAATCGAAACACGGAAGTTAAACAACCGAACCCATGTGCTTTGAGTTATTCTCTAAATGCTCTCACGTCTCAGATCTCGCACTTTATTTTGTTTTTAAGTTTATATTGGATTATAAACGATGATACTTTTTTAACATAATTAGCAGACCAACAGTCTGGCAAATTCACTTTTGCTTGCGATGAAAACCTAATTAAATCTTTGTAGTAAAATCGAATAGTAGCGTAGAATTTGAATTTGATATTGAAAATAATTAACATTATTTGGGAATAGGGGCAGCATTATAACGATGGGTTATTTTCGTTGAGAAGAAGATGACCTTAGGGATTTTTTAAAGAGCTGCTGATTATAACCCAGCGATCACTTGGGGGTTATAACCTCTGCCAGTAACCCACCTCTTGACTATGGTAACTACCCACCTCTTGACTAGAGTAACTGAAGTTATTACCGCGGTCACTGATTTGAAGTTTTGGTATTTACCATTCGTTGCAAAAAATTGAGCGGTATTAACTTTTTATGACCGGTCACTCGCTAAAAAAAAGCTTATTGGGAAATTATAATTATATTACCCTCCCGGTGTTCTGGCTCCGATTTTTCAAATTTCTTTTCTATTTCTCTCCCATTGAACGGTACCTTGTCAAGCGACATTATCCGTTATTAAGTTGTTCATGATCTGCAATCAAACCAGCCGAATCTACACAGTCAACATTCCCATAGAGATTATGTTGATTTATCTCTGAAAAAACAGAGTCGCAAATTAAAGGCTCTTTCAAATCAGTTGTTGTTTAAAAGTAAGTTAAATTTATTCGAAATGATATAATAAAACAATAATATATACGCCCATTTATTGGAACTTTAGTTCTTTGCGTCAGGTTAGGTTTGAGCGACCGGGAGTCGCGATGCGAAAGATCTGACTGTTACGTTACGTTATGTTACGTTGCTTCGTTATGTGCCTTACTTGCGTGCGTGTGCTTTCTTCTGAGTCTCTCTCTCGTTTACGAAGCAGCGATTCATATGCTTCGGCCGGGAATCGAACCCAGGCCGCCCGCGTGGCAGACGAGCATTCTACCACTGAACCACCGATGCTATATTAAAATTCTATGCAAAGCTGGTATTCGCAGTGCTGGTGATCTACTTGAATTTGTTCGGATAAATTTTTACTATTATTTCCATAATTTTCTTTTGCGCGATTGATCTTTTTTGTTTATTTACAGCATCGGTTGTCAGGACGGTAGGTTGTGTTTACTGGTTTCTAAGTTTAACACGTTGGTAAGTGATTTACTTACTGTTCAGACGTCGAAAAGTAATAAATAGCATAAAAACAATTTCATCAAAATGCAAAATATATTTTAAACTGATCGAGAAGTATAAATGTCACTTTTGTCACTTCGTTCATTTCGAAGAAATTTAAATTATTTTATTCGGAATTTATTTCAATACGATCGCGCAAAAAATGGTGTAAGCATCTCGAACGTTGAGGGTAATTACAACGTTTGCATGTAGATTCCTCTCGTAAAATTGGACAAAATGATATGAGTATTAAGGGGTCTAGCACATTTACTTTTTCGAAATACAGGGTGTTGAAATTTTGAAAACTTGAATGTTTTAATTCGATAACTTTAAAATGGATGGATGAATTGATTTGACATTTGGCAGCTTGTTTTTAAATGTAAAAGAGCATATTTTGATAGAAATAGTAGTTTGTGCAACTAGTGTGGATATGATGGCCATATCGCACGAGGACGAAGTTCAAGTGCGATATGGACAATCCTCACGAGTCGAACAGCATATTTTTTCTACGACCCACTTAAGAAAAAATCTAGGAAATAAAAATTTCTATAAACTGTAATATAACTTCAAATTAAAAATTTAACAATTCAATTTTATGTTTCCACTAATTTTTTGTGGTAAACGTACAGTTCTTGAATGTCTAATTTGTATGATGCTACGGCTTCCCTTTTTAAATATACGATGCTGTTATAAGTAGATGTTGCCAGTCGGACTCCCTTATGAAGGGTACCGTACCATTATCTATAATAATGAATATTCTGCTAAATATTTCAAACGTCTACCTGTTGTCGTTATTAATATCAAGCAGAATAATTATTTAAAAATAAAAGTAACAATAAAACAAACCTTCTTCACGGGAAATCGAACCCGAGTCTACCGCGTGAGAGTCTGGTTTGCTTACTACTCGACCACCGAGGAATATGCAAATTTTTTATCTATAACATCAGATGTATTACATAATTTTTGCTTCAAAGGAACTAAAGCTACTACCGTGTGTCCCGCGATACGTTCTACCTTTTTATTCGTACCTTTATACAACCCCATTCACTTTTCCCCATTTAGCTTTAGTCATTCGTGATAAGAATAAGCAATTAATTCTGTGTCTTATTCCAATTTATAAACATATACAAATGTACAGAAATATGAACATGTACATCATGGTTATGATGGTTTTATTGAGAGGTTTGCATGCAAAAGACCATACCCGTTGTAGCGTTCTGCGCGTTGATTTCTGGTCACTTTTATCAGACTCTCCAGGAGACAATACTGGTAGTACCGTACTGCTAGAGATGTGATGTATGGTTCGATAATTTGCATATTTGTTCTAATATGTAGCCATTAATTTTTAGAATGATAATTATTTTTATGGCTTTTCCACACTGCTACCCTGAGACATGCACAACTTGCATGTTGTAGAAGAGTTTTTGTTTTTGTTGTATACAGAATACAGTGTACCATTGTCGGTCAGATAACCTGCCAGTACAAAAGAAGTTTGTTCTCGGCAGAGACACGGCTATTTCGACAGATCAACGGATACAGCTGCCGCCTTGCCAATTTGGCTTTCAAAATTCTACTCTAAATATGCAAGTTGTGCAGAGTTTTGTGTTGATGACATATCCGAAGTGGGTGACTGATGCTTTCGGCTTAATAGTGTTGCCAGGTAGTTTTCATTTGTTGAAAAGATATGATCCTGTTTCCACGTTCCCTATTTTCATAAAAAAATTTCTCTCCGCAAGAGATATTACATAGCCTGGAATATCAAGCTCAGTCGGCTTAAATATCAGATCATTCCACTCACCTCCTCTCACTATAATATAACATTATGGCCTAACGTAACTCGTGCGCTACTGACGGTTCCTATAATTCAATGTTCTGTTCAATACTTAAAACTACTATTAGAAACCGCAACTGCATCTTACATATAATACATAATTAATGTTTTTGGTTGGTTTCAAGCTGGAAATGAATTAGTTTCAGTGAAAGAGAATGAAAATGGTTTAAGCTTCGTTATGCAATTTAATGCCTTCCAATTTGTTTCGAAATTTAAGAACGTTAAAAAAATTAACTTCTCCAACCATAACGTCTACTTAAATCTCAACAGATGTGCAAAGCTCTACTTCTGTAAAGTGCCAAACAAAAATAATGTACAATATATCATCGGTAAAACCTCAGACAGAATAATCTAACACTCATTTATTTTTGGATCTTTTAATATAAACCCAATGTAGTTGAGTTTCTTAATGACCCTAAAATCACCGGTGATACTAATTTTGTTTATTTTGGTTGTTAGAGAGTCTTGATCTTCAAAACATCGTGTTGCATCTGGTCGTCAGAATTGTGTTGAGGGATTTAGAGCTGTTGCATCTTTATTAAACCTTCAGTTTCCGTGTATATATTTTTTTATTTTGTCTGGATTGAATTCAGTTGAATTATCGGTCAAACGCTTACTCACTATTTTAAAATTTGCTTCGAGTCTAAAAGTGTAACTTCCACTCCAATTTTTAAACATTATAAAATTGTATGTATTTTTTAATGCTATAAATAAATGATACTGGTACTTATATTGACGATATTTCTATCAACGTTCATTATACTATAATCATTATAATGATTATCCTGGAATAATAGCATTTTTTTCTTTCAGGTGAGTAGAAAGTCGCTTTCTGTACACATATCCCAAAATAGTAAGTATAAAACCTACATTAAATGGAAATTTGCTGAGAATGTATATTGACCATTTATAAGAAGATTATTCGGGTCCTGATTTGGGAAAAAGTCATTTTTTCAATAGGTTTGTCACGATTCATTCAAAAGATTTGAAATTGAATAGACCCACGTGACTTAAAACTCATCATGAAGTCAGAATATAGACGAATATTACTGCGTTCGGTATTTACCTCGCGGAGACAACGGATTTTTGGGATCGCAGTAGGTATTTGCCGGTGCCGATTCCAATTATCGAACAGAAAGATAGTTGGTTGGATTATTTTATAACCCATTTATTGTGGAAAAAAAAAACTGTGTGTTTTTTCGATTTTTGTTATCCCCATGAAATCGACATGTCCATGTTCGAACGGGACAGACTGTTCCACTGTTTGCTTTGGTTGTTGTAAACTCAATATTAGATTAAATCTGATTCATCTACCGAAATATCCTCAATAACTGTTTCGCCTGTCCTAATGAGATTACCCATCCAGATATTTTTGTGCCACTTATTTTCTTGACGCCACGCTTCTTGTCAATGTTGCACCTCCGTAAAAGGGTTCCGGTAAAATTAATGGCATCGATGAGTCTCTTGTGTTTGTTCGTTATTACCTTATGACCTTCGTGCTCTGGTACCCACGCTACCATGGTTTAGATTATCTTAAGTCACATGTCCAAGCCGAAACATAGGAAACTCTTCTTTAAAGAACCCGCGGAGTCGCTGATCATCAAAATAATAAAATAATGAACCTCAGAGGGGCCTCAACAGCCCAGGTACTTGAACTGATCTTTGTACCATGACCCCTGTTATCTACCTAATTCCATTCCAGAAGCTTTGTGTCTTCTATATAGGACACCAGTTTATCTGAAGGTATCTTTAGTAGTTAGGATGGTTGTGTTATTTCCACTCCAAAGTGCTTCCGTCTGAGTCCTTGTAAGCTCTCACAGAAGCAGAGTATGTGAGTAGATGTTTTATCGTAGAATTAACATTTTCTGCACATAGGTTCGCTAGCTCTGCCCATCCTGTGCAGATGCTTCCTCAGGGTACAGTGGCTAGTCACCAGGTCGGTAACTGTTCTCAGATTTCTCTTACCGAGTTTCAACAGCCTTTTTTTTCGGGCTGAGATGGGAAACTCATGTTCGAATGGGTCCCAACCAGTACCCAGACAGTGTTGGACTCATCCCCAAGGAAATGCCTACCAACGAAACCCATCTCAAGCTCGCCGTTACTCCCGCCTCGGAATCACTACCCTAGCATACTTCAAGGTGGCTGGCGGTCCCTCACACACTCTCCGTCATCTACTTCCTTCTATCACTCCTACCTCTCTCATATGCCTTCTCTTTCCCAATCATGCTCTCCACTAGATTCATCTGTAACACCCTTCATCCATCCTTAACATTTTAACTTTCCGCGGTCTGCTTTCTCCTTCCTCCTACTTGCCCAGACTCGTCCCCTCTGAGGGATCCAGAGGGTACCTCCAATCTTTTCCATCTCCGTCTACATCAACTTCCTTCCGTCCTCTAGTACAATCTGCCTCCCCTGGCTTGTGTCCCCTTTCCCCACATACCCTACAAAGAAAAGCTTGCCG
Organism: Galerucella calmariensis; assembly: GCA_910591675.1. Classification (NCBI taxonomy): domain Eukaryota; kingdom Metazoa; phylum Arthropoda; class Insecta; order Coleoptera; family Chrysomelidae; genus Galerucella; species Galerucella calmariensis. Next base: position 149,088 of record CAJUYG010000184.1, read on the forward strand.
ACAGTCCCTGGCCATGTGCCCCACGCTCTTACCTAGCCAGCATTCCCTAATCTTCTCCACTCTCCTTGCCTTACATCCCGCTACCCGGTGGGCCTTCACTCCACATCCAAAACATCTGCCCTCCTCTCTCCCCTCTATGATATTTACCCTATTTAAGTCCAGCTTAATCTCCCGCTTTCTCACATTCCATCCTCACCACCGCCATTTTCATGCCGTTCCTCTCCCTCACCACTTTCATCACCCTTGCCCCTCCCCCAATCAATTCCTCTATTTTCTCCCTCACCACTTCATCTTCAATCCACGGGTCTATCCCCAACATCTTAATGGTTTTTGTTGTCCTTTCCGCTTCCACCGACCTAGTTCCTGTTACCCTTTCCACATCCCTCAGAATTCCCCTGACCTCAACCCCTTTCTTTGCCTCTATAACCACCTCCCTGTTCCTTGAGACTCTAAGTCTATCCACCCACTTTCCTTCCATCTCCCTCAAACCCTTCTCAATCCTTTCTATCCCCTCATCATTGACTTCTCCAATATCCTTCAAGATTACCGCCTCATTCCTGACCTCCTTTTCCATTTCCCTATCTGTAAAAATTGCCACCTCCGTCCCATCTGTTCTCACCCACGCGATCATCTTCCTCAGCACCTCCATCTCCACATACTCAAGCCTGTGTAGCCGAACGCTGACCTTGCTCCCCACTTCTTCAAACAGTCGACTCATTATATCAAACACCTTCCTCTCATATCTACAATCACCCTCGATCCGACAGATCAACTCCTACGCGTTCACCCTTGTACCCTTTTCTTTCCGTAGTGCGTACCTCATTAACCCACTCCATTTCCTCTCCTTTCTCTCCTAGCATCGGGTACCTATCCCTAAACATCCTCTGTATCCCCTTCTCCATTCCACTGTCTTCCTTAATAACCCATACCACTTTTATCTTTTTATCCCCTAGCATTGGATTTCCCACCTTCACCACTATTCCCTTCCTCTTTTCCCCTCCTCCCATCGTGTTTGCATTCTCTCCTTCCTACCTTCATCTCTCCTCAACCTCTCTAATTCCCTGACCCGCCCCTCTGCTATCGATTTCTGTTCTTCCAGCCTTTTCACCCTTTTCTCCAGTCGCCTTACCATCTCCCTCAATCTCTCTACACTCCCCCTCTCTTCCTCTTTCCCCCTCCTCACTTCCTCCCTTCCTTTCTCTTCCTGTATCCTCTTCCGCTCCTTATTCTCCAGAGGGGATACCTCTTCCCTTTTCACCCCAGTATCGCTCCACTCACTTGTCTCTCCCGCCTTATCAGGTGTTCGTTTCACCAGCCTCGATTTCCCAAAAATTCCATTTCCTTCTCTCTCTTCCTCCACTGCTTCCTGTTCCGCTTGCCTTGCATACTCCATACTACATCCCACGAGTAGCTAGGGAATTGAATATCCACCACCACAGAGCCCCGCTTGTGGTAGTAAGGCTGGGTACTCCGGGAGGTCACCAGGTATCCCGGAGGCACCGTTACTGCCTTACTTTTGCGCAGCCATACATCCATTGTCACGGTTGCTAACAACGTAGATTACGGGTTCCCATACTGGAGCCTTATTTATTGCTTATCCCGAGGGTTGGTTGGTCATGAGTCCCTTACAGCTCGAAGAGCACGAGTCCCTTGACCACCCACTCCCTCTGGAGACACCCTATCAGCCATTAGGACGCGCCGTGTCGGGTAGGACAACCCATCTACGGAGACTTGTATAAGAGATTAGGGGTGAATCACTTCCAGCCTCCCTCATCCAACCCTCCGAAGCACGGAGTTTCAACAGCCTGGATGAGAGTTCCTTGTCTAACTAATTCAGTAGACTCTTATTATGGAGGTGTCCTTGCGTCAGCCTCCATTTGACTTGGTGTTCCTTAACTAGCCAGTTCCCGACTTCCCCTCTTATGTAACCCTTTGTGATTCCACAAAACGGTTCCGGGCCTGTGAAGGCTTCTTTAGAGCCTTCTTTAGCTAGCTGGTCTGCCATTTCATTCCCTCCAATCCCCTCATGTGCCGGCACCCATATTAAAGACACTTTGCTATCTCTTGCCAGCATGTTAAAGGATTCTTTACAGTTTTTTACCAGTTATGACCTAGTTGTTGGATTGCTAGTTTTAGGCAAAGCCTGGCTGTCAGTGAAAATTTAAATTTTTTGTCCAGTATATCCTCTTCTGATGTCTTCATCAATGCAGCATATAGTGGCAACCGTCTCTGCTTGAAACACAGTTGTGCATCGACCTAAGAGACAAATAGTGAAGGCAAGAGCTGAAAATCCCCCAAAAAACTGAGATGCCGAGATTTGACGCATCTGATTTGTCGCACCGGACTTATCAACCTAACAGTACGAACTAATGGGAACATTTTTTTTCCAATCTATCTTATATTCTTGACTATTCAAATGGTTTAGCAGGGAATGACTGTCTACATCAAGTTTTAGGTCAATGTTTAACGGCTGTTTAGGCGATTTTTCCTGAATCAGTCTCGTTTTCATTCTAAATCAGACGCCGCTTAAACGATTCGTTAAGCTTAATGCCGAGAAATAATCGCCTGGAGGTCAATGATATTATTTTTTTTTTTCTCGACAAAAAAATTTCGTCTGTCTATCGAAGATGCCGCGAGAAACTAGGTAGAACGTACCTTTTTTCATGGCCATATGACCATTTCATAGAAATAAACTTGGAAAACAAAAGGCTGCTAAATACCGAATGTTTACGATGTGATTATGTTCCTAAAAATATTTGTATTCTAGATATTTATATCGTTAGTATCGTTTTTTGTTGATGATATTGACGATAAACAAAATGACGGAACTGGTTGAAGTCTGAAGGTGAAATACCTCCATGGTATCAAAAAAGTTCAGATACAAAAAATAGTTTCAAGAAATGATTTAAGTGGAAGTTTTACTCAATATTGTGCGGTGTTTCCGACAATAATCTTAGGGGCGGTCACATACTGAAGAAATCAATTCCATGATGTGAATGAATGACAAAATATTTATTTATGTACCAAGGGTATAAATAGATGTTTATGCCCTAAGGGCGACGTCTTTGTAAGTCGCCCGAGAGTATACACATCTGTTTATGCCTGCGGTAGATACAAACTTTTATGTCATACTAGTTCGTTATTGCAATCCAATCTCAATACAAATCAGGCCCGGTTTATCAATAGCCAATATTATCCATCAGTTAAATATCCGTCGGATAAAAGTAACTAGCAGAACGCTAGCAGATAAAGTTCCAGTTTGTTTGGAAGCGGTTTATCAACTCGTTTTTATTCTCTAGTTTGTTAACTAACAGATAAAGAAAGTTGGCAATGCTGACGAATGAATGTAAGGAATCTCATTGGTTGTAATAAGAATAAGGTCACATTAATTGATATTTTTGTTAGGTTATTGGTGAATGTTTATCCAAAGGTTTATGTGTTTTTATTTTTCTTTCTTGAAGATTTTTGGTTGTTGATGAATATGAATTTTCTGAATGATTATATTCTGGATAGCGACAAGGACGAGGATATTGTGCAAGTTCTTGAGTACGAAAGAAGACCTTATACAGTTAGGGAAGGAGTGGACAACTTCGAAAAGTGGGATGACCAGGATTTTCATGCAAGATTAAGGATGACAAAAGAGACTGTTCTATCAATATTAGAACTGATTGAGGAACTACTTGAATGTCGAACTGCTGCTTCCCCCTGCATCCAAGCCTCCTCTTGTGATTTCGAGGCTGTTTTTTTTTATTTTCTATTACATTTTTATGTTTATTTGAAATTTTCAGAAGCAAATTTCTCTCCTCTGTTGGGAAATTGCATCCTCTCTTCTTAGTAGTACTAGTACTTTCCATTTTTTACTTTGCTCATAACCCAAGTAAATTTGACACAACGAAATCAAAACACAACAACTCTACCGAATAAAGTAAGGTTATGTAATAGACCTTAACCTCCAGATATCGACCTATCCGCCAGTTAAAACTGAAAGATAAATATTTGACATGTTATCTGCCGAATAGTTATCCTGTTGTTGATAAGCCGACCTTTCCAAAATAACTGGTAGTTAAGCATTAACTGACGGATAAATTGCTATTGATAAACCGGGCCTCAGTGTTTTAAAAAATCCGGTTTGAATTAATAGGTGGATGTTGACAAACGTAAATGTCATAATATCACAATAAATTTTATATGTGTCAAAGTTAGAAGTCAAAATGAACGAAGATTTTGGAATTCCTGACGAAATTATTGAAAAAGCAAAGAAAGCAACTGTAAATCTGTTGCAAAAAAAAGTCTAATGAAGCTTACGACATGGTTATTAAATAAGTTGAACAAAAAATTATTTCTCTTTATGCCCGCGCGGGCCATAAAGTACGACATTAGATAGTTGGTAACTAAGCAATAAAAACAAAATAATGAACTAGTATTACATCAAAATAATAATTAACTGGAATATTGGGACTAACAAAAATTGCAGAAGTTATAGGCAATTAAGGAAAAAGAAGGTGAAAAACAATTTTGAATTCTGGAGACAGATTTATGAAATGTAACACATGAGGTTAGCAAAGAAAATTAGAGAATCACATGAACAATAAAATGGATCATAGCAGTGTATGTTATAGATATAAACACTCTCATGCATAAGATCCATAATTGGGAAGTTGGTCAAAAGTATACTTTCGAAAGTCTCACGGAAGAAAATCAGCTATTCGGAAAACAAAACAATGATGGTTGCAGAGTAATACCGCAGCTTTTCAAAACAGCCCAACCGGGAAAGAAATAATGTGGCTGTTTGACTTATCTCAACACCTCGTTTGAACTACATCTTGACAACGTAAAGTTGTAATTTGAAATTACAATCACCCTGTATTAATCCAGATTACTAATATGTATCTCCATATTTATTTTTTATTATTATAGGCAAAAAATAAACTCACAACAGTCAACAATAGCTAAATATAGAAACATCGACAAACGTTGTTGTTCATGTCAAAATGCCATATGGATGGTACTTACTTTATCTGTGTGAATTTTCTGGTTATTATAAAAATAACCTTTATTTATCTGAACATACATTAGGGGTGATAACGGCGCTTATACTCAGTTATATAACCAGATTTTCAATATTTAGCTTTGTCATTTTTCGTTTATACTGCTAAAAATAACGTGAGATAATCAATTGGCGAATTGAATGCCATTAAAGTGGTTGGTAAATATAATTATGGTGGTTTTATTATGAAAGCGATTTAGACGGATATGAAAAAGTAATAGTAGGAGAGCTCAAGAGATCTTGCGCATCACTCAAACGCTTCAGAAAATCATACACTATGTCCGTAAAGTATGGAGCAAATTCATTTTTAGCTAAACAGGCCATTTCAAGGAATAGTCCTGGAACACCTCAATTTTTGATTTTAGTTTACCGTATTTTAAAATAATATTCTAATATACAGGGTGAATTACTTTCGAGTAATAACGTAACTGTCATGAAATGTCTTTTATATATCAAACTTTAGGTTTAATTTATGTAAGGAGGTGTTCTAGATTTAATGTTAAAGTTTTCTTGATTATAACTCGAACATTTTTGTATTTAATACTTTCCATAGATAATATCCGTGGCCGGCGTAAATCTGTCAACATGTCTAAAAACACAGTAACTTATGGCGATAATTTTAATATTTGACAATTGAGTGTAAAAAAGTGTAGTTTTTTTTTCCGTTTAGGGAATTTATCTAGACTGAGGGTGTTTGCTTCTTGAGACTTTCACGTATTCACTGCAGTATTTATAAATAGCTACTCCTTAGAAATGAATCATAATAAAATGGAATCTTTTGAATTGTCATGCTATTAACGCCAACCACGTGGCTCCTAAAACTAAAATACCATGGCGTGTCGCTCTGATATTTAATAGCATCTTTAAAAAAAACAAAATTAAAATATATTTCCTTTCGAAACCTTCAATTCCGTATTTATCATATTGAAAAATTGAAATTATGTATTTCATAATTCTAAGACACGTAGGTATTTCCATTATGAAGAACATGATAAAAATTGTGGAATTAATTATGAAAATCATAATTAAAATTCAATAAATAAAATTACGAGATAATAGAAATTGCCACTTTCAAGTTATGAAAAAAATAATGGAAATTCAAGAATTCGAATTATGAATTGCATAATACAATTTCAATTTCATAATTCAACTTTCATAATTTTAACTCTTGAATTTCCATTATGATTTTCATAACTCAAATTCTTGAATTTCTATTATGTTTTCCATCATTTTAATACACGTATTTCCATTGTGAAGAACATAATAGAAATTGCCGACTTATTATTATGATAATGATAATAAACATGATATAAATTCAATTTCCATTATGTATTGAGGTGACTTATGCTGCAGTAATGCATGTAACCGAAAGTGCGAGACTGGTGTATAGCTGGCAACTCCGCTAACCGTTGTCTTTCAAAGTGCTCGGACAGTAGGAGCATAGTATATAAACTTATATACTATAGCATAGTATATAAACAAAGGAATAGTAGGTTCACTACTCGTCGGCTCTTTCATGTAGCGCTGCTAAACACTTGCCGAAAAACGATCGTAAAAGCACACGTGTGCCGTATATACAGGGTGCGCGCGAATTACTATTTTCATATCTTGATGATTTATAAATGGAGAGTTTGATACGGGGGCTGATAAAAATGTACGTTAGGCTAGAAAACTTATTTCAAAAAACGAAAAACTCATTGAAGTTAGTTACAAATATATTTTCAAGTTGGGTAACATACTCAACAAAATTCAGACTAGGTACTTACATTGAGCCCACCAAATGGAAAATTTGTATTGTCTACATAGGCTTTTGTCAGAGAAAAAATTGTTGATTCTTTGGTTAAGGTATTTTGTTCAATAAAAGCAATACATATGTCGCAGGAATGTTGCTGCATACATTTTTTTAATGAATAACCAGTAACGTAAACTAGCGCGTTGCTAGCTGTACTGTTTAGACTCCTGTAATCCGTTGTAAAAACTTCTAAAGAATTTGATGGTTCTATTGACGGTAAAATAACAGCTTCGTATATTTAAAAAGGGAAACCGTAGCATTATACTAATTGGACATTCAAGAACTGTACGTTTACCACAAAAAAATTAGTGGGTCGTAGAAAAAATATGCTGTTCGTCCTCGTGCGATATGGCCATCATATCCACACTAGTTGCACAAACTACTATTTCCATCAAAATATGCCCTCATATATTCAAAAACAACCTGCCAAATGTCAAATTTATCCACCCATTTTAAAGTTATCGAATTAAAACATTCAAGTTTCCAAAATTTCAACACCCTGTACTTCGAAAAGTAAATGTGTTAGACCCCTTAATCCTCATATCATTTTGTCCAATTTTACGAGAGGAATCTACATGCAAATGTTGCAATTACCCTTAACGTTCTAGATGCTTACACCATTTTTTGCGCGATCGTATTGAAATAAATTCCGAATAAAATAATTTAAATTTCTTCGAAATGAACAAAATGTCAAAAGTGACATTTATACTTCTCGATCAGTTTAAAATATATTTTGCATTTTGGTGAAATTGTTTTCATGCTATTTATTACTTTTCGACGTCTGAACGGTAAGTAAATCACTTACCCACGTGTTAAACTTAGAAACCAGTAAACACAACCTACCGTCCTGACAACCGATGCTGTGAATAAACAAAAAAGATCAATCGCGCAAAAAATTTATGAAAATAATAGTAAAAATATATCAGAACAAGTTCAAGTAGATCACCAGCACTGCAAATAAAAGCTTTGCATAAAATTTTAATGTAGCATCGGTGGTTCAGTGATAGAATGCTCGCCTTCCACGCGGGCGGCCCGGGTTCGATTCCCGGTCGAAGCATATGAATCGCAGCTTCGTAAACGAGAGAGAGACTCAGGAGAGAGCGCACGTACGCAAATAAGGCACATAACGAAGAAACGTAACATAACGTAACGGAACTTAGATCTTTTGCGTCGCGACCTCCGGTCGCTCAAACCTAACCTGACGTAAAGAACTAAAGTTCCAATAAATAATTTCAATTCATAGAATAATAACGGAATTAAAATTTCTGAAATGAAATATACCTATATTTATGTTTCCGCTCTTTAAACGATGTTATTAAATAACAAAACGGCATGCCATAAAATACGACACAATATCGTGTTATTTTGGGAGAAAATCGAGTTTGAACCGATGCTTGAATAACTAATAATGTTCATTCACTAAAAAATGGAATTAATTATATTACAATAAACTGATGCATAAAAATAAATAATTAACATAATATATTCTAATAAGTGAAAACTAACTGCGAAGATGAAAATTTGCGAAGTAGTGTTAAAGTGACCATTCACTTACGAATATCTAAGAGATTATTATCGTACGCATCAAAACTGAAGTGAAAAATCACCATTGAAATGCAGTTTTTGATGAAATCAAAACATGTCGGATATTTATCGAAGCTTCCTTGACTATCCGGCATATTTGTTCACAACGTTTGTGGCCGTACAAGATACCAAAATTTCATCCATTTTGACCGGAACCGGATTTGCACTTAAGTGTAGTATAGTTGAGATGATTAGTTGGAAATTGAACTGTAAAAACGTAGTGGCACTAGTGGCAGACCTGGTATAGAAAATTCAAATTACAGTATTATTATGACTACCAATTTAGAACGATAAAGTAATCTTATTATCTGGTTTAATTTCAGTCTGATTTCAACAGTTAAGTAGTCAAGGGCGTAGCCAGGTCGTCCAAAATGTAGCAGTAGTGGATGGGAAGAGCGCAGGATGGGCTTAAATTAATTGAAAAATGGTGTAAGGAACACTCACTGTCGATCAATCCCAGAAAGACTGAGATGGTTCACCAGGAAAAGAAGTTTAACGGGTTTGAAACCTCCCGAAATCTTCAAAAGCAAACTAAACTTTTCGGAAGAGGTGAAATACCTTGGTATTACCCTCAGCAGGAAACTAACATGGAACTCTCATCTACACAGCAGAGCAAAAAGAGCATATGTGGCTTATGAGCAGTGTCGGAGGACAGTGGGACGCACATGGGGTCTGTCACCCCGTATGGTATGGATCTACACTGCAATAATAAGACCCATGTTAACGTATGGAGCAATTGTATGGAGACCGAAGGTTCCACACGCAACGGCCATCCCAAAAATTATATCAAATACAGCGAATGGCTTGTTTAAACATCACAGGAGCCATGAGAACAACACCAACACCAGCATCAATGGAACTAATTACTGGTCTGACCCCTCTGGACCTGCACGTCAAGGAGGTTGCGTTAATGGCCATGGTACGATTGCGCACGGCTGGTGTAAACCCCGAAGTAGGAGTGGGCCAATTGAGGTTAAGCCTATGGCAGGGGGCGCTCACTGCGCTACCTCTGCTGCAGGCAGCCAACGATGCAATTGAACCCAGGTTTTTGTTCAACAAACCCTACAAAATTCAAATAAAACAGAACACAGAGCCAGATGCTGCAAATGCAATACGCATATATACAGATGGTTCAAAAATGAAAGAAGGCTCAGTATGTGGATTTTACTCGAGAGCACTAAGCCTAAAGATCAAGTGGGGAATGGGAAACAATACCAGCGTGGTTCAAACAGAACTGGCTGGTATCTCAATTGCCACAAAAAAACTAACCAGAAGAGGAATTTCTGGCAAAAACATAATAATCTGCACTGATAGTAGACAAGCCCTATTAGCCTTGAACAGACAACGTGTTATATCGAGGCTAGTACTAGAGTGCCACCAAGATTTATCTGACGCCTCGGCAGATAACAATATTATCCTGAGGTGGGTTAAAGAGCACGACAGGAGTAAAGAAAATTGCATTGCTGATTCTTTAGCCAGGGAAGCCGCTGGACTGAAAATTCTAGGACCCAGTGACACCTACGGCCTAACGACTTCGACAATTGCGGAACTAGCCAAACGTTATACCCATGCTCAATACCTCAAGAGATGGGATGGAATCAAAGGATGCAGTCTTGTCAGGATCACCCTGAGCGACCCTGGGAAGCTGGCGCCGAAGAAATATTTGGGGATTACCAGGAAAAACCTACGTTTAACGGTAGGATTTCTGACTGGTCACTGTCAACTAAGGAAACACCTCCATACTATGGGGCTAGTGGACACACCTCTATGCAAGTTGTGTGAACAGGAAGATGAAACTGTCAGGCATGTCTTATGCGAGTGTCCGGAGTTATCGTCAATAAGAGAGTGTGTGTTCGGTGAGTCTTGGCCCACACCTGCCGATATAAAGGAGATGTCTCCTAGTGACCTGTCCACCTTCCTGAGAAGGACAGGATGGACAATGACCTAGGAGGACAACTCCTCGGTAGGATGTACAATGGGTCACATGTGGCCTAATTGCTGTGAGCCTACACACTCACCCTCCCTACTCTACAGATACAGATATCTGGTTTAATTTCAGTCTGATTTCAACAGTTAAGTAGTCAAGGGCGTAGCCAGGTCGTCCAAAATGTAGCAGTAGTGGATGGGAAAGCACTCAATATTAGCAGGGAAAAAACATTACCTTCCTCCAAAAGTGCAGCCACTTCAATGTCCTTCAATTTGTCTTCTGCTAAATTCTTTTTCTTTCTCATATTGTACGACAAATCTAATTCTGCAGAAACATCACGCAACTGATAAAATTCCATGAAAGATTCTGCATTATTTTTGGAATCTTTTGAAGCCATTTTAAGCGTGCTTGAAGGATGAAGATAAGTTGAAGCAATAGCAGATGTATTTTTGTTGGAGAATTAACATCCGAAGACGAAATTAAAGAATCAAGTTAGGGGATGATTATTGACCGCTTCCAGTATTCAACTGCAGACTCAGATAGTGAATTACTTCTGTGTACTTGCTTTTGAGTGACTCGTGGTACTGACAACTCATCCCCTATTTTCTCTGCGATATTAACTGATTTTTATAAATAATAAGAAACATTTTCGACGTCTTGTCGATCTTCTTTGATTACATCTAGAATATCATCAATATGTTCCTGCACCATAACCAAATCCATACTTTTACCACCGAATTACTATTACATTACTATTCGGTGCTTTTACCTTGTAAAACGTTTACAACGGTTTCCAAAATTGCAGAGTAGCTTGCAATTATGTTTAAGCCTAAGATGAATATTGGTTTAGTAACTGCACAATGCAATTGGTAGGCAGATTTTCTTGTTGCATAGTTTCCTTCGACAGATAGATGTTCTAGTGCCTTAACAATGTCAGTGAGGTTTTTTGAAAATTTTTGTATGCTTTTATATTTCTCCGACCATCTGGTCTCACAGAGCCTTAAAAGATTTTGAATCGATTTCCTGCGGGCTGGCGATTCACGAAAGAAGGTTAATGTGTCTTTTTATAATGGTGTGACACATCAGCTTATATCAAGCGTAAGCAATATTCTTGATAATAAATTATTGAAATTGAAATGAGTCAGAATGGAACTAAGAGCTAATTTTATGGGTAAATAAACTTTACTATGAATTTTGTTAGCAAGCAAACAGATTCATAAAAAGATATCATTGATAATTATTTGGATATAGGTAGATATGATCTGCACACTTAGAAGCCGGAGTTTTTAATGACAAGACACATGAGACTACGGACTTCTTTATTGTTCTTTATTTTGTGAACAAAGGTAATGGGTTCAACTATAAAATTGCAAATTTCATTTCTATTTTCGGAAATAAACATTTCTCATGATATCCTTCCGTTATTTTAGTGATTTTTTTATTCGCTTGAGATTTGCACAACAGCCCAGGCACTTAAATCAAATTTTTGTACCATTTCCAATTTTTCCTACTTCCATTTCAGAAGCTTCGTGTCCCTTATATATCCCCCCAGTTTATCTGGGGAGATTTTGAGTAGTTTCAGTGGTTGTATCACCTCTTTTCCAAAGTGCTTGTGTCGGTGTCCTTGTGAGTACTCACATAAGTAGAGTATACGAATAGTTGTTTCATCCCTCAGTTCACATCTTCTGCACATAGGCTCACTGACTTTTCCCCGTTATGTACGGCCATATGGCCAATCTGTCATTCATTACCCATTGAACTAGAGAACTATAACTATGGTCCTCGGTGGCCCATAGTTCCAACGTCTAGTCCACAGGTATTAAATCACTGGCACAAATATATAATACAATTTCCTTATGTTTTCATCAACACCGGTCATACTTACAAACCTTTTTGCTTCAAATACAGAGGTATATCGACCAATGCTCCCTAGATGGAATAATGATATTTACACCACAAATGTGACGCTCTGCAGCGAATAAACCCGTGTAAACATAAAATTCTTATTTACATACTCTAATGTATATATTATTATTCATAACTCTGTATGTTTTATGTTCAATTTCAAAACAATTAAAACCCGTGAAAATAGTATAACCACAAATATAGAACATTTAAAACACATTTGTGTCTAATATTTCATGTCGCTTTAGTTTATAAAACCAATCTTAATTTTAGTACAGATAATCTAAAAATACTCGAAATAAAACTATATTCGAATACTGATAGATCTATATTTAACTTGGTGAATAGTATTGTATAAACTAAAAAGATTTATGTCCACTACAGATTTTGTATAATGTATACACCTATTGAAAAACGTAAAATATAAGATAACATTGCGAAAGCATTGTTTCTTGAAATTCAATTGTGGGTTTTGTTTTCATTGCTCATTACTAATTATCGCGCTTTTATCAACTTCACCTGTATGTATGAAAATACTCATATTTTATTGGAGTAAAGGGAATTTCTAGTTCATGCGTGAATATTCAGGAAGGAATGGCTCGGATAACAGTATGATGGGTCCTTGCAAAATTTCCTCAGTCCACTTCCTTCCGATATTATCACCTCTAAAAGGTGTTGAGTAAAATTGGGGTTTTTTCTCTCAAATATAATAAAAATGGACATTTTGTAATTTCCGTGCACTGGCAATGACCAACTACCGGTATTTTTCCAATATCCGTTACATTATAACCCCTAATCTATTCAATATTGAATATTTTTTTTGTGAAATAGAAATATTATTTGGATTCTTTGTGGTCTAGAAACCTTTACATCCTTGAAGTTTGCTCATAAAGTTAATAAATTCGAAAAAAAGGGATACAATGTCCTATGTAATACCTTGTTCAATTTAAAATGGAACAAGATGCTGGTGTCTCTTTGGAAATTCATTCGTGTTTACGTAATTTTTATTCAGGGCTGATTTCTTATTCTTTTGTTGGTAGTTACAAATTGAAGTTTACGAGTGAGTTTGTAGCCTATTATTTGCGTTGTCAGAACCAAACATGAGCCCCGGAAAATATGCGAACTAAAATAAGGTCATCGCAAGCAGCCAATCAAGAGCAAATGTTAACGATTGTCCATTAGTAATTGTTAAATATAATCGAAATAATATGACCGAGAGATTTCATCAACATACATCATTTTATTCATTCTGTATCAGTATTGTCAATGCGAGGATGATTATACGATATTTAGACAATTTCACTAATTTGGATCCAATAGTTTTTCGAATATTTTGTAGAAGGGATATATAAAATGGCTATTGTTTTTGGGGATTTTACATATTGACTGGGGTCGAAGACTTTATTTAGATAACCAATCGGTAATTTTGACAAATTCTGATAACTTGAATAGTAAGTTCGGGTAATTTTTATTTTTGCATCGGCAACATTGGACTATAACCAGTTCATATTTTGTTGCTTTCCATAGAAACTTGACCCTTCTTCTTCATGACATTAATACAGTCATGTAATTTGAAAATATAGACATTCAGGGCAAACGGTAGTTTTAGTTTTGGTCCAATATAATTTTTTTTATTAATATTTAGAGTTACATTTTTAGCAAGTTTGACTTTGTTTACATATCTCTTAACAGTTGACATTTATGGTATCGATATTTGGTTATCGATTCAAAATATCGAATTGTTACTACAAAAATACAACTACAGCGACATGAACACGCCCACCAGGGCTCACGTTTGCTTCTGCCAACTTGATAATATGTATACAAACGTGTGTTTGGCAAATGGTAATTCTATAGAAGCTTGACGTCTTTATGCTGAGAAATATCCACCTCAACATTTTTTATTTGCACATAAGCACCAACGCTTATCGGAAACAAAAGGTTTATAACGGAAATCAAACAGCTCTGGTCGTTTCCGGAACGTCAAAAATGTAAAATTAGAACAATATATAATTCTGGATGAAATTTTTCTTTCCTATGTGATAAATTCTAAACATGGCTTCTTCTATCAACTTCATTAGCTTTGCGTGCGTGTTAAGCTTACAGTACTCCCGCTTAGAAAGTTTTTACGTCATTAAATAGGCTTATTGGAATAGCTATTCTCCTACACATACTTCTGTTTTGAAGCCGTCCGTATACCTATCAGCCTGTATGGGAACACATTTTTCCCAGTCTTTCCTACCTGGTATAGTTATTTGGAACTTATTCTTGAAGCTATATCTTGCGGCTGTTGTGTCAATGGGATGTCCTATTAATACAACCGCTTCTAGCTCCTGGATAAGCTTTCATTTTTTGGGCTAAGCCCCAGTTTTTTGCACACATTCTTCTGCATCTTCCTGTTTTGTTTTCTGAAGGTGTGTGCTCCACGAAAGCTTTTGATCAAAATGACAAGGAAGCGAGATAGGCGTATGCAGGCAAGCGAGCATGATATAGAAGTACGCACAAACGTGCAGCACTCTAGGTACCCTTAGGATGAAAGCGGAGAAAGATGGCCGAATTTAAGTCCCAGTAGCGGTTAGCAGCACATTGATGGGTAGGATCCGTAGAGTAATATATAAGAGAGATGTTAAACGTGTAGCGTTCTGTCGCACAAAGCTACCACTAGCGCCTACCTTGGCTACAGGTATGAACTAGCACTAAAGACTCGCGCTTTTTGAATTGCTAAGCTTTCAGCATATTAGTAATATTGTACAATATTTGCAATTGAATGATCTTGCACGTCAATATTTGTTCTTAAGTGTTTCGAATCAAGTCTTCAAAGACTAAGAAATAACATTGTGCTAAATAATTCAGCTGAAAATATTGTATCAGAATAATATTATACAGTGCCGGATTCACCACTAGGCCAACTAGGCCGCGGCCTAGGGCCACAAGCAAAAGGGGGCCGCACGCCGCAGCGTTTCATAAAAAGAAATTTATTGAGAAAAAATATTGCATTTCATTTTCTCAAATTAATACTTACCGCAACTTTAAACCGAATACATGACTTTTGAAACAACACAATCTAAAATTTTACGTTTTCATGAGTGCATCTATTTCAAGATGGGCCGTGTTGGAAAACCTTGTCAAAAATAGCAGTAGCGAAAAGAAACTCCTTCCGAAAAAAGTAAACATTACAAGATGGGCTTCCAAATGGCATGCTGTAAAAGCTATTTTACTCAACTACTGGAGCTACTACGATGCAGTAAAAAAATATCAGACGATAAAGGGGAAACAAATGTGAGCCTAGCTGAAGCTAATGGAATCAGTAAACAATTTTTTGAGTTAGAGAATGCTATTTAACTGAACATGTGGTACGATATTTTACAACGTTTTGACAAGAGTAGCAAAGCATTGCAAAACACTGCTACAGACTTGAATTTGACTTGCAACATATACAAATCTCTAAAGGAGTACGTACTAAGTCTGAGAGATAACTTTGATTCCTACGAAAAAAGAGGAAAAGAGTTGTCTAAAAATGAAGCCTATATTCTTGAAATGAAAAGACGCCAGATAAGAAAAGCTCTCCCTGGCGAAGATCAAGAAGATGAACATGAACCCGACTTTGATGGAAAAGAAGACTTAAAGATAAATACACTCAATGTTGTAATTGACAGGCTTTATTCAGAATTGAATAAAAGGTCCGAAGTTTATTTCAGTCTTAATGAAGAATTTGGGTTTTTAAACAACTTATCATCAATTTCCAATGAAGAAATACGGGGAAAAGCTTCTATTGAGGCTAAAAAGTATCGAACCGACATAGTTGGTGACTTTGGAGAAGAGTGTGTACAGTTCAAAGGCTGCGTTGAAGGTATATTTGATGAAGAAAGAGAACCTTATGATAACAAGATTATGAAGCCCCCAAGGAATACACTTTTGGAGTATCTGAAACTCATTCGTGAAAAACAATTAACAACATTATTTCCGAATATGGACACGGCTTTGCGCAT
>CAJUYG010000184.1:165341-178734 GCA_910591675.1 Galerucella calmariensis
GATATCTCACGAAAACCCAACCTCAAACGGTTATTGTGAGAAATCTACTTTTTTTACTTACCTTTGATAAGTGATATGCTGTGATAATAGTACGTACCAATGATAATGATGATTAATTTCTTTGCAGAAAGGTCAATGAGTAGATTAAATAAAAATAAATTAAAAAATAACAACGATTAACATCAAATTGAAATAATACTAAAAACGTTTTGTGTAGAGGGAGGCGAGATTTGTTAGTTCAGTTAGTTGCTGTAAAGCGCCATGCACGAACTTTGTTCCATTCCCGGGTTCGAGGGCCGGTTATTTCGCTTTTTAAACGTTCAGAATACAGCTTATATTTCCCACTTCTTTCGTATCTCAAATTACTACTGAGATGAAGGGGGTCATATCAAGTTATGTACATCTTTGTATATTTTCTGCCAAGTCTATTTGATTCCAAACAACATGGAGATATGAGAGTGATGCTAGTTTTTTTAATATTACAATTTTGGTATTGTAATATTAAAAAAACTAGCATCACTCTCATTTCATACTATTTTGTAAGACACGTAAACTGCACATCTTCGTTACTGTCGATTTTATAACATATATCAATAAACAATGTATTCATACAAATAATGCAAATATTTATTTTATTCTCCGTAATGCCACACAGAGATAACATACTTAATGCCACACTCGTCTCAAGTTACCGAAGGCGCCAATCATAAGCAGGAACACATAGTCAGATAAAATATTTTAGGCCAGCAATTTCAATTCTTTGTGAGCATTCATGTCATATTAAATTTAGACAAAAACTTTTAGATTTCACGCGCAGCCTGTAAATGACTTTTGGGACGAATGCACCGATTATTCTGAAAACAGATTCTTTATTTCCACTTGTTTTCAAGTCCAACTTTTGGTTATGGAAAACAATCTGAAGAGAAATTTATCTTCAGCACTTATATTTACAGGTTTCTATATTTGGCTGATATCACATTTAAAGATCTCCTGTTTTCTCAATAGGAATGTTCTCTAAATCCTTTCGAGAATAGCTCTAAAAAGTAACAACAGAAATTGGTTTCCAGTTTACAGATAAACAAGGTTTTCATGATAACTTTTAACACTTAAAAATAAAATTGAGTAATTGGTGTTTTGATGTAATTCGACTGTCTTATTGATCAATAATTGAATATTATCCGCCAATTATTATAATATTGTTAATTTCTTCACTATTGTTAGTTGTTTTCATTGCTCTTTTCTACTAGTAGGTGATAAAAAATTAATTCTTACTAGAAAAGGAATGTATCTTTTCGACTCAAACACTGTATAAATAATGTTATAGTCTATTACTAGATACTAGGAAAATAGTAGTTTGTGCAACTAGTGTGGATATGATGGCCATATCGCACGAGGACGAAGTTTGAAGGCGGAGTGCTCAATCGTTCAAGTGCGATATGGACAATCCACACGAGTCGAACAGCATATTTTTTCTACGACCCATTTAGGAAAAAATCTAGAAAATAAACAATTGAATATACTGTAAAATAAATATAAGTTGAAATTAAAAATTTTATTCATAATCGTACCAATTCAATTTTATGTCTTCACTAATTTTTTGTTATAAGTAGATGTTGCCAGTCGGATTCCCGCACGAAGGGTACCGTACCTTTGTCTATAATATGAATATTCTGCTAAATATCTCAAGCGTCTACCTTTTGTCGTTATCAATATCAAGCAGAATAATTATTTAAAGGTATGTTCCAACCGCAGTCAGAAACTGTGAGAAACGATCAGAGAATAACTGGTTACGGCAAACAAGAAGTTTACGTACGAGTAATTCCTATCACTGATTGCGATGGTCGACTATTCTCTGATCGTTTCTGACAGTTTCTGATTGCGGTTGGAACAGACCTTAAAAATAAAATTAACAATTAAAAAAACGACTTCACGGGGAATCGATCCCGGGTCTGCCGCGTGAGAGTCTGGTATGTTCACCACTCAACCATTGGGGTTGGAACTAGTTTAACGTCAGAAGTATTGAATAGTTTTGTAAGAGCTGATGTCCAACGATAGTCCCTTAAATACCCATTGTATTCTGTTTTTAGTATTTGTTATTAATTTATACGGTTTAGTTTTGTAAATGAATATTCTCAATCCACTGCTTCTGGGACTTTTTTTGACAAATTATTCTGACGTTTCATTAAATTGGAAAAAAGATGAGTGACGAGTACTAAACGCGAATGCTGATTGGTGGATTTCATATACGTTCTAGGATGTATATGAAATCATATACGTTCAGTTAACAGATATGGCCTACATTTCCATTCTGTAAACTGTGCAGGAAATGGATAATATACATGTGGGTGAAGAAAAAATATTTAACGGTTGTGTCACATGCGGGTGAAGTTCGAATCTTACCCTGGAGTTTACATTATGCCATATGTTCAGAAAGTGTTAAATATAGAATATGGCCTACATTTTTTGCGAAAGTATTACAAACATATTTATAGTATTATGTACTTTATTCATATTTTCCTGCGAATAAAGTGTCATTTTAGAAAGCGTATGATAGATGTGAAAGGTAATAGTATAATACTATTATAATGCCTTACAGAATCTTTGAAAACCAAGGAACAAAGAACGTTTACTAAGAAGCAACAACTACTTCTCTAGCTATATCCCATTTAACTTTGAAAGTTTAATTCAATGTCCTACGTGGCATATAGCCAGGGAAGTAGTTGTTGCTTCTTAGTGAACGGGCTTTGTTCATTGATTTGCAAAGATTCTGTAAGGCGTGATAATAGTATTATAATAGTATTATAATATCACCTTTGACACATTCATAAAAGCTTAACTCTAATTTGTCAAAGCAAATATCACTATCAAGAAAGTGTTTATGAATCTCTGATTTTGAAGTCCGTAAAACTACTTGTTAGCATTTGATTCGTGAAAGTTGACTTGTTTTTTCACTAGTACTAAATCATTAGTGTCTTTTGGCTATTACGAATATTATTTATAGTTTTTCAACAAAATTAAGTGCGGATTCTAGTTATTTTCAATATAAACTATATTTACTTGCTTACAACCATGTGTAACGAAAAGATGCCATTTTTGACTAGTTACAAAGTTTGAAAATTCACAATTGTTGACATTTGATTTTGACCCCATTAAAAAGTAAATATCCAGTTGATTATTGCGGTTGATACCGCTTATACTACCTGCTTGCTTCCATTTTCTTAAGTAAATAAGCTTTGTTCAGATTTTGCCCCTTGGATGAGATTTTCACACAAAACTATCAAGCACAGTGGGTCATACTCGTCCAACACTAGTTTGGAGACATTCTTTGAAGGATGTATAAAAACCTTCGAATGAACATATCCCAGTAAATTATTTCAAAACAAGTCGCTGTCCAGGTATTTAGCGGTTGTTTGACGAAACTCAATCAGATGCCAATTTCAGGTTCTCGTCCGATATAATCACCTGCGCCATCCTTCTTTGCAAGAGCTGTAACAGCGCTCTACACAGACAAAAAACTCACTTCTGGAAGTAAATCATTCCAGAACATAAAACTGTATTGAAACAGAGGTCTTTTTGATCTTTTTGAGTCAAGTCGATAAGACACAATTTACTAAAATGTACTTTGAACTTTGTAGAATAAAATGTCGGGCTGTCATGATTATTTTGTTTGTTTTTCATAAAATTATATATTAGAATCGAATATTTTCTTTGCGTTTTTGTAATCATTGACGAAAATAAGAGAACTATAACACGTTTGTAGTGGTATTATCCCAAGTCTAAAAGTTTCTTTTTATAGAATATACCCCAATTTTTTGCGTAAAGTTGATCCGATCCTCACGTAATGAAAGTTGGCATGAGTCACACATATAAACATATCTTTGATTTCAGGAAATAAATTGTACTATACTATTCTTATTTATCAGGACACAAAAGCAACTACATTCAATTAATTTGTTTTTGTTATAACTGTTTCATACCGCACAAAACTTTTTCATGATCGTCTAAAACATGGAGGTAATCAACATCACGGGATTTCCAGTAATTGTAATTCAAAACTGATGGGGAATACTAGACCTGGTACTCCTGAGTCAATGATGATGAAGAATTTTCAAGATAGTTACTCTCGGAAATAATAATCAAGATATTGAAGAAGAAGTACAATGCAAACAAACAAACAAATTGGTAAAGAGGGCTGGAAGTAGAATATGCGAATACGCTTTGGCAAACGACCAAAAAGCTTAAGCTCAGCATCTTAGAAGAAGGCTTGATATAGCAGTTGGTCCTGATAAAAAAATAGATTTATTCATACTTCTTATGAGTATGTACAAATTGTTCTGGAAAAAAAACTGAGAACTACTTGAAAAAATCCTGAAAAAGATTTTTCAATAAAAATTCCAATGTCTGAGATAATCTTTAAAATGACTGGCCTGTTATTTATTTGTCTTTTATTTATTTAATGTGACGAAATGGCGACAGCATGGTAACTCACGGGAAATTACATCACACTTTACCTTTACTTCGCGAATATCGGTTTATACTGAGAACTGCCTATAAACAAGGCCAAAGCGTGCAATTTCATTGTAACGGTCATTTTAACGTTTAATTATGGTTTGCTAGTTTTTGTGATTACTCGCAATCTTGAAATACCTACGTTAAATTATTTTAATGTTTGCCCACGTCTGGACAACTAAAATACTGGTAGTTTTAAATATACATAACAACTGCTTCGACAAAATATTTCTCAGTTTCTGAACAATTCCAGTTTTCCTCATCGCTCTCATTATATACTATGGTGAAAATTAAACAATGAAAATAATAATTTCCAACAAGTACAATAATAAGCACGTGTTAGATTAATTTATATAATTGACGAATGCTTTTTTGTGACTAATCAGTTACTAAGTTAATTGCGCTTCATAAAATAACATCGAGTGTCTGGTTCGAAGCAGACATGAGTAGAAAATGTCCAGTAAGAAGAATGCGTAAAACCGTTAAATGGTTCATAGAACTAATAATTTCCTGTTAACAATTCAACATGTGTTTCCAGTAAATAAGTTAACTGCTTAAGTACGAGGCTTGATTCAAAAATTCTTAGCAAAGAAATATTACGAATGTTGATACTAGTAGAAAATTGTAATATTTCATCCAATTCAAGAGGAACAATATTTATTTTTAAAACTAGAGAGAGAAAACTGCCCTTTTCCCTGCCACAGAGTCTAGTAATTATTAGAGGGAGGAAGTGGCACAGCTCCTGTGTAAGGAAAAATACTGTACATTACTCCTGTGAAACGTCACTTTTCGCATTTGTGATGTAATATACTATTTTGTACCTAAGAAGGAAAGTGTGTACTTTTGTCCGTAGGGTGGAAAGTATGAGTCACTTCACTAATATAAGGGAGCAAGGTGTGTACTTACTATAATATAGGAGGAAAACAATATTATTTTATTCACAACCATATATGTAATGCTGTCATTACTAACGTCATTGAAGGTTGGAAAGTGTCATATTACACAACCTTACTTCCCGCCCTGACTTTATCTGACATTATTTATATTGGTGACAGTTTTCAAATGTAATATTTTAGGTGTGTTCAAACGAAACAAAGATTTATTAATTTTGATCGGGATATGATGGTATGTAATATGATGGTTGTAAATAAAATAGTAGGTAGGAAGTTTCATTCCTGTCTAAGATAAAGGATAGATAAAGATAAAAGCTAACTAACTAACTATTCTCTTAACAGTAATCAAATTCTTCCCACCTCGGTGTGTTATACACTATTACTAACTTCCGGGTAGATACACTAAAACTTGCCAATGCCCTATACGAACCCGCTCAGTATTTTTATTTATCTTTAGTTTCAATTTTCAATGGATGTTATTTTTCAATCACCATCTCTAGTCTCATTTGTCGAATGTTGTAAATTTGAAAATATAACATAACGATCTCTGACCCGCAACTTGAACAAATCATTTCATAACTTGTTCCTTATGTTTGCTTATGTTTGACCTAAATACAACTTGAGCTTCTAATTTTCTGGGCTAGACAAACATTTTGCGCAGAATAATCGGCAGGATTACATCGTTTATTTGGATTTCAAAAACAAATTGATCAGATAAGTGTCACCAGTCTCACCTGGAGCATCTAAAAAAGACTCCCCTCCCTATTTGGACAAAAATTTTAGTTCATCTGTTAGTGAATTTGAATTGGTTTGTGCAGATGTCTCTGAGCCACACATCATTGTTGATTTATTTCACATAAACTCCCAAATAACATTATAATGTTCATCTCCCAATTAGTTGTGGCAAGCCATACTCTGAAGTACATCCACCCAGTACCTAAGATGTACATTCTTTTTGCGAAATATATAAAAAGAGTCTAGTAATTATTAGAGGGAGGAAATAGCACTTCCACTTATTAAACCTTCTTCTGAATTATTATCTATTTTCTTGTCTTCGGCCCATTTGCTTATATTGTTTTTTCACTTGTCTTTAGATTTTTGTGTTAACAACGTTAATTAGGCTATGTTGGCTTGTTTTCTAATATCAGGTAACGTATTCGTAAATTAAAAATCACTTGAATCGCTCTCCATTTCTCATAAAGTCATTAAAGTTTAATCAAGTTAACAACTTTGCACTCAAAAAAGTCAATTTCAAATTTTACTGTCAGTGGGCCACAGTAACTATGTTAATTTTATTCGTAAGTGAAAACACGTATCAAACAATTCTGAAATTGCAGTTTTTATTTAAATTAGAACGTTGAAATAACATTCATAGTTGATTTTCGCCACAATACAGAGTGTTAAAGCAGTTATAGAAATTACAAAAACAATTTGAATGTAATAGATTTACAGGTTCCTTCATTTAAAACATAGTAACCTAGTAAGGGAAAGTACTATTCCTACGATCACATTGGAAAGTAACGTATATCGCACTGTACAGTCCTACGGAAAGTGGCTTATATCAACAAGCCTGCGAAATAATTTCCACACAGGAGTGGAAAGTAACTTTACACACGCATGCGGATAATCTTTCAAATTCATAATTTTTAATTAGATTTACTATGTATTGATTATTTCGACCCTTGGTTTGTGGAATCTACTCATAAAGTGAAATTAATTAGAAACTTTCATAGTTTCATTTTAAATAGCAATTTACCTATGTTGATATCTAAATTTGAAGCTATTTGGAAAGTTTAACTTTTTCATTTTTGTAATTGAAAACGACGCGGTCGAGCGTACTCTTCATCAGAAGTCTGACGCTGTAGCAACTAGTCAAATTAAGCTTTTATAATGAACGGAAAATATAATACATCCTGCTCAGGATAATTGTCCTACAATCTAAATTTTTTCCTGTCAGGCTCCTGTACACTACTAGAGACATTTTGATTTGTATTTAATCCTCTTCCAGTGCTTGTTCCACAGGAGTTTACTGTTTAGAGTCAGACCTATATATTTGACTTATTGTCTTCATCCATTCACGCTCCCATAAAGTTGAACGGTTTTGAGGCTGAGTTTTTTTCTCTAAGTTAAGGCTTGAGATGTTTTTGGTGGGTTTGAACTTTCAAACCTATCAATGTTCTCACTAAGGTAAACGGCGACTGCAACTTCAGTTGAATTGCTCTTGTGTACTTACTGAAATCAACTGTTTTGAATTCTCTTGTAGGTAGTCGAGAACAAAACGTCGTCCCCTTCAGATGAGAATATAGCTGCTGCATACTCGCTAGTGGAAAAGCATGAAAATAAATACCGACAAGGATCCAACTCCAAAAGTTGTATTGAATTTTTCCTTCTTCGACACTCGTTGACTGGACCAGGAATATACTTCATTTCAGTGGAACTAAATATTCCTGACGTCAAACCTGACAATCATTTTTAACCACGTCACGGGTAAAATCAATAAATGACGTTAGTTAAAAGTTATTGAAGTTCGGTAAATTGCAAACACATTATTTCAATTATAAATAATAGATTGGTGTTTTTTCAAACCACAAGCTGCATAAAATTTCAAAAACATTATATAACCGCGTCATCCGTTGAAATAACCGACTATTTACTTAATTGATGTACTACAAACCCGAATTACTCATACAGTAAGCTAATACATATTATCAAGCGACGTTTAATGTTTTATAAAATTAAGACTCGTGAATTGCATGGGCAGTTTTTCTGCGAGTTTTAATGGTTTAACGTAATCTGGACCATGTGCCATTACAAAATTTTCTGAGAAAGAACTCGTATTTTTACTCATGCGATAATCCATAAAACGTCTGTATGCTTTTTCGTACTTTTCTCTTGATTTCTTTGGCAATAATTCTAATGAAGCAGTATTCACTGCCTCAACCAGCTCTGGAGGAGTCCCAGGAATGGAAATTTCATCATCACTTATCATTTTACTTTCGAGAACACCAGCAATTAAATTTATAAGCGTCAAGTTTGACAATTCAACCTCAATACGTTTCCATAGTAACCAAAGTAATTTTATTAGGAATTTCAAAGCACCATTTATTTGGGAATAAAATTATCGCGTTTTTTTCAAATCAATCAATATCTGTCGAATTTTAAACGATTTGCGGAAAAATAGTATGTTTACCTCGTAGGAAAAGCCACATTCCTGGACTCTGTGTTGCTAAGTCTCGGCTTGCGCCTCGACTTAGCAATCTTCACAGTCGTCCAGGAATGTTAAGCTTTTCCTACCCGGTAAACAATGTACTATTGTGAGGGAGAAAAATATTTATTGTAAAATAAAAGAAACAAAAATTTGAAATTCTTAGAAAGTCAATTTATTTAAAAAAAAAACCTATATTATTTAAAATTATTTTTGTTTTGGGAGACATTGAATGCTAAATCATTCTTTCTTTTTCGAGTTTGTTTTGGTTAAGATATTCCAGATGTAGAAGGCCTTCCAGCTTGTACTTTATTTTTTGTTTTTGACCCAATAACTCTTCTGGATAATGCTGTTGGTTGAACGCGTATTTTACGAGACAGTTTCCGTTTTAAATTGTTGTATATAAAGTTTTGTGCCTGGTGGTCTGTTGTTATAGATTTTAATGCAGAGGATAGTAAGCACATTGCTTTCAAATTGGACGAGCTAGCTGCTTGAAAATGTTTACCAGTTCATGTAATTCTCCTTCCATTTGTGCGAGACATTCATTGTATTTTTCTACGCATACTGAACTAGTAACATTTTGAGAAATGTCTGCAACGGTAACTAGAGCAGTATAATTTTCGCAAAAATGTTAACGTACGTAATTGGAAAATATACGAGATAAAAGCAAAATAACCGTGTATAGTTTCTAAAAATAGTTGCGGCGTGTACAATTTGAAACTATACGCGAGCAGTTCCAACCTGTGCGGACTGTATACTTTCAATATACGCGCCATCTGCAGCCAGCTCCGGCTACTCAAATAGAAAGGATTATAGCTGGCAACTACCTTGTCACTTGTCAATCCTGTCAATTTCCTTTTGTATATTATAACCTCTTCGCGGTTTTTAACTCTGTCAAAGCGATTTACCTTCTTTACTTGGAGATAGTTACAACTGAGCATGATTTAATTATCATATGTTGAGTTTCCTTCTATTGAGGTTCGGGTTGAAAAGTAAGAGGAAGTGATTTGTATAATTGAAATATTCACAAAGATGTAAAGTTTCACATACTTTCGAATTGAACAGCAATTCAGAATCCTGGGGCACAGCACCTCGGAGATTACTGGATAGAAGATGGACATTTACCTAAGTTGCAGCCTGCAGATATTCTAAAATTCCTCCGGGAAAAAGGACTAAAGGAGCTACAAGTTTCTGATACTCTCCTCCGGAACTAAGTAGAAGAAAGGAGGAACAACAGATCTTTTATGTCTCAGTGGATATCACCCAAAAATACATACTTACGTACGTAATGGTATTTTTTCAAAAGTGAACTTGCTAAAAATAGTCACATGAATACACATGTGTTTTCTGGAAATGTCTGTAGGTACATGAGTTAGTAAGTCAACTATAATTTTCCTAGTAACGAATACTGTGAATAATGCCGACCATCATCATCGTCACCGACGCCTGCTACAGAGACACCCCTTAATAGGATATCCCTTCTAAACAGTGTTGTCGTTGGTATCCGATTTCAAGTACAGGCATTGCTGTAGTATAGGCAACCTCATTACATAATAGATATGGAATTTTTAGTGAAATAATGGAAAATTATGAAAATTATGAAATACATAATTTTAATTCATTAATAAAATAATTACAGAATTGAAATTTTTTAAAAGAAATATTTTTTTTTTCGCTTTATAAACAATGTTTTTACATACCAATAGACATCTTTGTTAATGAGTTTTGTATAATAAATATAATATGCTGAAAATATGAAATATGATGTGTTATGAATTTGTTGTACCTTAACAAAAGCAGTCGCTTCTCTCAATAAATCTAACACCTGCTACAGGTGACCTTTAACTTACCGCCACCGCTGCTCTAATTGATTTAAGTGAAATCTCAGGATTCTACACTTGAAATGTTTCCGATTTTAAATGTAATACCCTGTACACTTATTCGTAACTTATACTAATTATGGTGATAATTTTTTACTGAATATAGTAACCAATCAAATTACTTAATTTCAAGTCATGTGTCAAATTTCATCCAATCACCGCTGTATTACAGCGATAATACCCTACATGTGGTGTTTTCAGTTTGGTGTTTATGTTTTATTAAAAATTAATTAAACGTCAAACTGACAACTGGATTAAAAATGTCGGGAAGATTTGGTATTACATCTAACGATTCAATTAATTTACCAATTGTACTTTTTACAACTGTAGTTTTAAATAAAAATGAATAATTTTTTATTAAAACTAATAAAGTTTGTATTGAAAAGTATTAAGCGTCAGATTGACAATCAATTTTTTGATATCTACAAAGTAAAAAATTATCTTATCGAATACTCCTCGGGTCTTGATAAATACTCAAAATTTTGTCGTAGAGAATCCTTCAAGCGTGTTGCTCAAAGATAATAGCCCTCGGCCTGCGGCCTTGGGCTATTATCAAGCGACACGCTTTCAGCATTCTCTATGACAAAATTATCTCGGTATTATCAAGACCCTAGGGGTATTACTACTGAAAATATGGTTATATCTAAAAAACTAAAAGTAAGATTGATTAAATACTCAAATTATAACGATTACACTGAAAAAAAAAGCAAAACAGTACTTGTGCAAACTTTCATTCTACATAAAAAAGTTATGCTTCACAAGTGCATCATAAAAAATACACAATGCAATAATGGACCTTGGCAACTGATTATTAACAGTAATTTTGGTGAACCTAGCAACACAAGTGATTGAATATTATCACGCGTTCTCGAACAACTAATCTCTAAATTTATAATAACAATGAACACTCTGTTTCCAAGGTTCTCTTTACCATAACGAAGTCGGTCGTTAATATCTTATATAGCTGTCGAAGGCAATAAAAAAATATTATAAGTTAGGAATGGAGACAATGGAAAGGTCATAAGGTAAAATCAAGTTTAATGAATATTATTCCGAACAGAAACATATGAACTTTAAATGTAACCCTATAAAATTAATTACTTTCATTCAAAATACATTACAGAATAATATACAGTGTATACAGAGTTCGGCAAAAGTCCGGGACCAGACAAATATCGAAGAAAATATAACTCAATTTTAAACTATAATTTGAAAATCTTTTGGAATATACAGGGTGTTCCAATAAAGTGTGGCGTATTGAAGTTATATTTTTTCTTATGGAACATCCTATATTTTATTGCATTTTCTGATTGCCCCTAAGAAATATGACACTCCTTCATAATGGCTCCCTATACCTAAATACAGAGGGTCCCGAGTTATGCTGACTTTTGAAAATGTGAACATTTCGAAAAAAATTAATAACTCATTGATATAACAAATTCTAGCAAATATTCTCTTACATATAAATAGTTGGACATTCGTTGAATGTATTCCACGATTGAGTACAAAATATCACTTTACAAGGTGTTCAGAATTTTCAGTTTCATTATCAGATCATTCTATTAAAATCCTATAAGAACTTATTAGGAAAAACCTCGTTTATATATTTACTATCTGTATCTACGTGCAAAATGTGGTGGAGCTCCGTCTTGTTGGTAGTAAAAATATCGGTCTATCTCATTTGGATGATTAACATTAGGAAGAAGTCTTTGGAATGTAGTCAATGGTTTATTTGGATTTTGATTAATATTTTAGTATTTCCAAAGATTTTTTCTTGATGTACAGCAGAACAGATACGAAAATACCTGATTATTTCTAAGGTATATTTCAATAGAACAGACAATCAATGCTATTCTGCTTGCATATCGCTGAAAACATTGTTGTATAAAAAATATTGTTATGATTATAGCATACAGCAATATGTTCAAGATATTGTGTATCCCGTTTCTGCGTTCATAGCAAGAATGGTTCATGGTTTTGTCAATAGCAATGTTATTGCCACTAGCTTGAGTTTAACTACTACTACTGGCAACACTGTACATTCAACTAGCATTCAATAAGAAAATAAGACGAATTGAAGGTTTGAATTTAACCTATAATTGTTCGAGTAATCGGGATCAATTACAATAATTCATATATATGTTCTATCAAAATATTATTATAGTGGGAATATTTTTCCATCGTTTTTATTGAATGACAACCACATGACAACTTATTTTCTTGATCTGGCATTGATTGTGAAGTCGGAAAATAATGTTCTGATAAATTGGATCATGTCTCTCCAGGCCTTTTCTCAAACTTGTTTCCATGCAATAGATACGAGAGTCAGAAAGACAGGGTAAAAAGTTTTCTAGAATCTGTCAAATTATTTTCAATTTATACTTACTCTCTTATGAATAATGAAATATTCATTAGTGGGAAATGTCACCTCCTCAAATCTCGGGGAATGAGATTATGAAGGGGAAGAACTTACTAATTTGCTTAAATATGGAGGAAAATGAACCATGAAAAAATAAATAATAATGGCATTTGCCACTGATCATTTGGGCAGAAACATTCAGAAAAATTGCAATTCATTAAAACGTCACATTACACCTAAGAGTATTATCCCTAATTAGACGAAATTGGATTGGATTTTAATAGAAAATGATTCATAAACAAAAAGAAATCAGCACTAAGACAAAACTTACGATATACGAAACAATATATTTACCAATATTGCTATTTGAAAGTGAATCGTATGGGTACTGAAAAACTAAAAACCAAACTACAAGTAATGGAATTGAATTGCTCAAAAAAAGGAGCGAATGTGACTTAATTGACTAAATAAGAAAACACGAAGGAGACTGGAGGATGAAAACAGGCAAGAGAAGAAGTGAACCTAGCATGACATGGGACATCGAAAT
>CAJUYG010000184.1:188734-211308 GCA_910591675.1 Galerucella calmariensis
AACGTCATCAGCGGTAAACATAGTAACGCAGGGCCCAGTTACCTTTGGTAAAATAATTTAGATAATGAAACGCAATTTAAATATGAAAAAGTTGATTTTGCGTGGAATTGGAATAAATTTGAAAAAAAATTATATGTTTCACACGGCAGAAAAGCAGATTTAATGCCTTGGCTGGTTTCATACATACAGCCGCGGCATTAAATCTTGTGCTTTTATGCCTAGTAAAACAAATAACTATTCTTTTCCAAAGTGCTTTTGTAAGTTCTCACAGAAGCCGAGGTAGGTGTCCACATTTTATGCACATAGGTTCACTGACTTTTCCCATTTTGCTTCTTCAGTTTTATTCCTAGAAGGAATTTCAGGAAATACATTGTCTTCGGTTTCTACAAGTCTTCCTTTTTTATCGAGCAGTCTCCCAGATATTGTGCCCTGAGATTCCGTAGAGCCATGCATTACGAAAGTATGTGATTGAAGGTTTCTTCTCCCATTCCACAGAACATACACTCTAGCTCGACCTCTTTGAGGTGCCCACCCGTGCGGTCCTGGTAGCACACATGTTAAAACTCTTCAATCTTACTCTGGTTAATGATTTCTTTCGATCTCACTGGGTTGAATTTTCCAAAAAGAATATTTTTTTATTGTTTTACTACTAGATGTTCTGATACCCCAAAACCCCACCTCAAAAGAGTGTCTGAACACTTTTCCAGTTAATCTGCTATTTCGTGATTTTCTGTCAAAATGTATTCTGAAACCGATAGTAATATGACGGTTTTCCATCATAAGTCAGTGAGGTAGAGTTTTTCCAACCATTCTTTGCCATTACGTCATACATTGTCCAGCTTGTTTTCTCATTCACGAAATGGTTGAGACGGAATTATGACTTCATTTCCGTATTTCTTATCCAAGAGGTCGACATAAATTTTATTTGTTACTTTTGACAGTTCAGTTGTAAAATTTTGAGAACAATTCTTAACATATGTCATTGATTATAGTATTGAGGTTAAGTGTAAAATAACATTCAACTAATATAAGACATACGTAAAACTGCAGAGTACGTCACCGATTATGACGTAACGGTAGGATGGTTGAACAAACTCTACCTAAATTTTTGTCTGGGCAGGTTGATATCAGGAGACTTTTTAGCATTCTCTATAAATTTCCTTTTCTCATAAATTTTCTCGTTGTTACTTTTTTTGTATTGAGATTAAAAAGCTTGTTTGGTAAGACCCGTTCTCCCCCAACTCGTTATTTCGAGGCTTCTTTTTAATAGTGTTTATTTTCGTTCGCTACATTAATAGCAAGAGTTGAGAAAAGTCTTGTATAAATGTTCACAGTAATTGAGAGAAAATGTTGTTGATTGGTTTAATGAATTATTAAACTGGAAACAGCGTGTTTTGTATAACTTTTTAGAGTATATTATCAATCCACATAAAAAAAGGAAAGTAATATTTTTCAAATATATTGATACATATAGGGTGTAACGGAGTCTTGATAAATTATATCATTCTGTACATTCATACCTTGGAATTTCTTGAATACGATTTTTAAAAGACGCTACTTGTTCAATCGTATAATTCTGCAAATAACTTCATTTTTTCTCGATATTTGTTTTCTTGGCTTCTATTTACAGTACTGATTCATATATCTATATTTTTTCCAACTTTCCAGAAACATGTTTATTCAAACTATGTACCTGATAACACTGAGAATCCACTTCTTCGTTGTAAAACCAGAAACGATAGCGGTTTGAAGAGATAAAACTTTGGTCGCAAACAATCCCTACCGGGAAAATCAAGATTTGAATAAAAGCAAAAATTGATAAGGTTCCTGAAATATTGTGATTTATTCCGGTTGATTAAAAATAAACTGATAAAAATTATCATTGAACCAATAATAATATGAATAAATACACTATTTAGTATTTTAATAACTGTTTGCGAAAATTTTTTTCTTTAAATATTCTGAAAATATTGTTGGACAAATGAAAATTAAATACTGTGAAAGTATAGACTTAATGGACGCTTATCCTCAAAATTAACTCCTATGTAAGATATTGATTGATAGTTTCATTTGAACATATTTTGTTTACGTACATCAACCTATCTTATATTTTTTTCGACTCATTTTATTCTTTCAAAATAAAGATAAGAGAGTAATTGGAAAATTGAAACAACAACATTTAATAAAAAACCAATTAAGCTTGTTGCCGACCAAAATTTGTTAAAAAAAAATTAGTATTATAATGTTCACTCATTATTATGGGTACAAACGACAAAACAGCACAAATTGCCAAGCGGAATAAGCATATTAAAATTAATATTATGTGAAAACGCAAATAATAATCTTCATTATTTGTCATACGGTCGTCAACGTGGCTCGCGGGATAATGTGTGATAAAAATACAGAAAATCTCAGGTAAGTTAAACAAATTACAGTTAACGTGAAAATCGAACGTGACTACTCAATCACTTTGAGATCATTATTATTGAAAGATCTGTTCAAAAATATTTGCTCAAAGTTGGTTGTATATTTGATTATTTCACTCAATACAAAATACGCGCCTTCGATTGGTTTAAATATGAGGATTGATATCTGAAAACACCATGTTTTCGATTTTGTATTTCGGCACCTGATTGGATACATGCAATTTTCCTATCTGTGCGTTGTCATTAGTTGTTTCATTCGATATCAAAAATATAATGACTGACAGAAAATGTCAAATTATTAAAGAAACGTCAGAATGACTGTATCAAGAAATAATCTTGACAAATACAACTCCTGTAATTAATGATTATCGAAAATTTGTATTTCGATAATCATTAACACACTTGTTGTATTATTATCGATTATTTCACTCAATACAAATTACGCGCCTTCGATTGGTTTAAATTAGAGGATTGATATCTGAAAACACCATGTTTTCGATTTTGTATTTCGGCACCTGATTGGATACATGCAATTTTCCTATCTGTGTATTTCGCGTTGTCATTAGTTGCTTTATTATTAAAAATCTAGTGACTGACAGAAAATGTCAAATTATTAAAGAAATGTCAGAATCATTGTATCAAGAAATAATCTTGACAAATACAACTCGTGTAATTAATGATTATCGAAAATTTCTCCTCTTTTTCGAAACAAATTGTTGTTTTAGGAAACCACACTCGCGCTTACGCGCTCGTGCTGTTTCCAAACAACAATTTGTTTGTCAAAATCGAAGAAATTTGTATTTCGATAATCATTAACACACTTGTTGTATTATTATCGAAAATCACCCCTATACTTCATGTAAAAAATTAATGTTTGAAGGGTATGCCAAATTCTAGATTGTTAGAGTTTTTTCACTCAATTATTGCACATTAAGTTTGTATTTTACCGGATTCTGTGTTAATTAGAAATCAAAGAAAAGAAAAATTGTCAGAAAATCGCTTATTTATTAGGGATAAGGATATTATGAAGCAATAAACGTGATTGCGTTTGTGTCATAAACATGGGATGCAAGGGAGAGAGAGAGAGTTAGTTTTTCACTTGTTTTTCAATTCCAGAAAAAACGACCGGCCAGAAATTTCCAAAAAACTAACGGTTAATTGGATAATCTGTTCGGTATTTATTACAAAAGATATCGACTCTTCTATCCTCAAGGTATAATAGGGAAAAGTTCAAATAATTATGAACGATATACATGTCAGGAAATCGTATAGAAACTTCTTGCAGCAATGAGCAGCAAATTCAATCGAACAGACAGTAAGCACTAGCGATGTGACTGTTTTGCAGCTTGTGGAAACTATTGATAGTATTTGTCTAGATATACATGTCAGAATTATATACAGGGTGTTTTCAAATGACACTTACAACGTTTGCATGTAGATACCTCTCGTGAAATTGGACAAAATGATATAGGGATTAAGGGCCATTCGCACCGGTTACACTCAAATCCACTAAGTGTAATCCACTAAGTGTCACTTAGTCGTTCGCACCGTATTTAAAGGCACCCTTAACGCGACGTTAAGGGTACCTTAACTAAGCTCGGAATATCCACGGCTTAAAGTTTCACTTAACCTCGAAATACTAATTTTGAAGTTGATTTATGACAGTTTATATTTGAGTAAATTGTGCTTTGATAGATGGTAGATCTTTGTATTTGTAATGTGTCTTATCGAAATGGAAATGTTAGTAGATGATAACGATTTAGAAATAATTGATATAATTGAATACGGCATACCCAGACCCATATATAAGGAACGATTATTTTAATACATTCGATCCTTGGACGTTTTTTCTTAGATTTAGAATAACGAAGGAAACTGCTCTCAAATTTCTTGGAGAAATTGAAATTGTTTATTTTCTATGACATTTTGATACTTGCTAATAATATCTAATAATAATGATTTTTCACATGTTGTGAAATTTATTCCACGAGATCGCTTTTCTCCGCTCATATTTAAACTACTAAAATGACTCGGAAGAAAAAATACTTATTAAAACGTCAAAACCAAAGATGACACCAACTAATATTAAACGCATAGATCTTCTTTTTCAAAAAAATATTTTAAGAATTGCGGCGTTGTCAAATGGAACCTCCCACTTAGTTAAGGGAGGTACGGCGCGAACGAAGCTCCACTTAAATTATAAGTGTCACTTGGTTAAGTATGACTTTTTAGGATAATCGGTGCGAATGGCCCTAAGGGGTCCAGCACATTTACTTTTCGAAATACAGGGTGTTAAGCTTTAAAAAAATTAAATGTTTTAAGTCGATAACTTAAAAATGGATGGATAAATTGATTTGACATTTGACAGGCTGTTTTTGAATGTAAACGGGCATATTTTGATGGAAAAATATTTTTCAATTTTTGGAAGATGTCCTTTTCCCTCCCATTTTACACGCCACTTGCTTTTGAAGCAATTTTCATTCAATTTTGTATTCCTCAATGGTTTTCACGTGAAAAACGAATAACCTTTACATATCAAAAAATCTGTAGTTTTCAAGATATTTAATGTTTCCATGAAGTCTGCAAGATTACGTTTCAATAATTAATTTAAAAAAAAAATTTCTTGTACTCTTTCCAATAACTACCAAGTACTAATGATTAGAATATGTAACAGGAATTAATTTATGAAACAGCAATGCATCTAAAACATTCGGAGAAGAATGGTAAAAATATTTGTCCAAACTTGCAAATCCATGCAGCTACAGCAATTATTTCCGGCAATCGCCATTCTTTCCAAGGTATGCGATTATCGATGAGAAAATGTTGCAGGTTATGTATAAATGTGAATGGACAAAATTTTGAGCATCTCTTGTAATTTGTTGGCTGCTTAATTCTTTTATTAATAAAATCACAAGTGTGGACAAATATATTCAACAATCTTCTCCGAATGTTTTAGATGCATTGCTGTTTCATAAATTAGTTCCTGTTACATATACCAACCATAAGTACTGGGTAGTTATTGAAAAAAAAATACAAGAAAATTTTTTTAAATTAATTATTGAACGGTGATTTTGCAGACTTCGTGAAATCGTTAAATATCTTGAAAACTACGAATTTTTTGATATGAAAAGGTTATTCGTTTTTCACGTGAAACCATTGAGAAATGCAAAATTAAATTAACATTGCTTCAAAAGCCAGTGGCGTAAAAAATGGGAGGGAAAGGGTAACATATTCTTCCAAATGTACACCACTGGATCACAAATTGAAAAATATTTTTCCATTAAAATATGCCCTTTTACATTCAAAAACAACCTGCTAAATGTCAAATCAATTTATCCATCAATTTTGAAGTTATCCAGTTAAAACATTTAATTTTTTCAAACTTCAACACCCTGTATTTCGAAAAGTAAATGTGCTGGACCCCTTAAACCCCATATCATTTCGTCCAATTTTACGAGAGGTGTCTACATGCAAACGTTGTAAGTGTCATTTGAAAACACCCTGTATATAGTATGTGGATACAGAAAGTGGTTGAGTTATTAGGTCAATTAATAGAGCATCGAAATAGTTTAATTTTCACAAAAATCCGGGTACAAAAGAAATTACGTAGTATGAACCTCTTATATGTAATATATTCGATTCGCAAATGTTATTCACAAAATTGTTATAAACAAATAAAAAACGTTGTTTTCAGTTTTTTGTTAATAAAACGAAGTTTATTGACTAATTGAAATGATGTCCAAAGTCGAATTGTAGATAATAAAAATACAAATACAACGCATTTTGCATTTTGTGATCAAATGCGGCGAAGTGGCCGAAGTGGGTTAAAAAAGCTCGGGAATACGGCCGAAAAAGACTGAGCATTGCCGCGCTGCATATGCACTCTTTGCATTTTATTATTCGATTTACTTAATCGATTATCGGCTATGATTATGTAAATAATTGACGTTTTATTAAAATTATGTTGTTGAAAACTTCCTGATTAAACCGCTATTTTTTTGGGACCCATCAAAAGACTTGCAGACTGCATTTATATTGAAGAAAATAACATACCAAATACTGCATTGTTATTATTTCAATTTTGATCGGTATTTTTCACAAGGAAGCTACTTCATATAACACAAGAAACATATATTCTGACCGACTTTACCCACCTCACCATAATGTTACATAATTATTTTACTTTCACATACTTTCACCGATCTATTGTCACCAACAAAAAATTACCTAGGTATAATAAATGTATATGTTGAAATGGAGAATTCTATTGTTAATTAATTTTTGCTTTATATTCAACAAATGCTATTATATCTACTTTATCTATTGAATTGTTTTCAACACGCACTATATAAAATTCACAAGTATTGATTCCATTCCCAGATGTATTTAAATTTTTTCCATATTCTATGACATCAAACTATGTTGTAATTAACCTGATATGGTGATCATGGTAAGTATATACAGTGCTATTCAAAAGTCCCCTCCCCCCCCTCGTATATTTTGAACGGCTACACTTACATTAATAAAATTTGGAGGGTGAAAATAAAGTGTTGTAAACTTCTCTACGAATGGTAACAGGTGACGTAATAGTAATAGATGACGTCACAGTGCCACTCATTTTTTTTATCATCATTTAATGTTGGTCGACCAGATAGTTTGACATCTTGAACACTATCTGTTGCTTCAAACTTGTGAAGAAGCTCCCTCAAATGAGTTCTCGAGATAGGGCGATCTGGGTATCTCTCATTAAATAAACGTTCCGCTTCATGGAGATTCTTTCTAGATTCACCAATTATTAAGATAGCTGCTACTTTGTCGGCTTGAGTACGTACCATTTTGCCTATGTAAACTCTTAAACGTCTCGTTAAACAATAATAAAATTAAATATTCAAGCTATTTAGAAAAACTTTGCAAATCAACAAATACTATTAAATTGAAAACGTCAATTTTTTGGACAACTAACCAGAGGCGGACTGAAAAATCTTCAATATTTAAATGTGAAATAATCATTTTGGTATTTATTTAATTTATCCGTCAAAATTAGTTTAAACCCAAACAAAATTAATATGTCTATGTAGCCAATGTCAATGCCTTTCAAACGAGATATCACTTGCCATAAGGTCCTATTTAAAATTATTGGCCAGAGTGGCACTGTGACGTCATCTATTACTATTACGTCACCTGTTACCATTTGTAGAGAAGTTTACAACACTTTATTTTCACCCTCCAAATTTTATCAATGGAAGTGTAGCCGTTCAAAAGATACGAGGGGGGAGGGGACTTTTGAATAGCACTGTATAGTGTTGTCGCAGTGAAAAGTTAACCACTACACTATGTAATATGTATGTATGTATATTGGGGTGACATTCACTTAGACCTAGAAGATCTATTGTGCCCCTTCACTTCCACTTAGTTCCTTAGCAGAGTCTTAGAAAATAGTAGCTCCTTAGACCTATTTCCCGAAGGATATCTGCATGTTTTAACTCAGGTTAGTGTCCCTTTTTTATCTAGTAGTCTTCTAGGTGTCCTAGGTTTTTGATTTGCAGGTATGTGGATGGCGGTTTTTTTTTCCATGCCACACTATCTACATTCTTCTTCTTTTTTGATCTTATTCAGGAGCCCGTTCAGGTAATAATGTTACGGTAGGATCCCTGTTAAAACTGTTAGTGCAGTTTTACTTTCACTTAGGCATTCGTTTGATCCCAACAGGTTGTAGCCATCACATACCATTTTGAAGCTGTTTACACAAGAACTCAGTGCTTCAATGGCTGCTTGCATATCCTTCATTATCATAATTCTCTGACATATCAATATTGAAATGGGCACACGGAACCATGAAAGGTGAAAAGGAGTTCCTAGCCCATTTTAACCTTTTGTTACTACAGGTGTATGTATACTTATCATAATTGAAATAATTTCAGAAACCAATTTTAATTGCACGAATTAAACTGCTAGCTCACGAGATTTTTATTTAAGAAAAATATTCGGAAAAAAATTATTGGGGTAATTCCACAAGCTTGATTATGGTTAGCGAAAATTTCTCTTTTAAACCAGTTTACTTTGTGTTCAATTTCATTTTATTTGTCAAATAGATTACATAATCATAACCTTTCTGCAAATGCAAAATTAATTTCTTTTGATGTAAGCACTAGGGGAAGGTGAGGTAATACGATTCCTGGAGGTCAAATGATCCCCCTCCGTAAATCAGAGACAACTAGTGTCGTCTATCCAAATGCACATGAAACATATTCCCCACACCCCTGCCAGTTACCTCTCCAAGTATCCTGGCAGTGCGAGCGGTTGGTGTGATTTTATCAAAAAACAATCAAACAAAAAGTGTGGTTCTGATCTAAGGTAAGCCTGTTTTTGGACTTTCATTACTTTTTACATGTTCTTGTTTCTTGAAATGCTGTTTTATTCGCGTGTATTAACAGCAGTTAGCTAATATTTAAGCAATGTTCGATCACCGCATGCGGTATTTGAAGGTTATGTTTTGATCGATATCTTGAAATTTGGTGTTTGGGGCAAAATGAACCCTTTCTGTGTGTTTAAAATGATCCCTGGATCCCATTAGTACCTATTTGTTGTTTTTACAGATCATACCAAGAATTTATATACAAATATATACAAAACTAATCGCCAAAGCACACCCTACAAAAAATACCTTGAAGAAGAAGCCAGAAAGAAAACAGATATAGAACAAAGGAAAGCCCTTAAGGAAGCAAATAAAACAAAAAAAACAGTGACCAGCAAATAGAACGATAAAGGAAAAGGTGGTGGGAAAGGAAAAGGAGTCGAGAAAGGAAAAAGATGCGGAAAGAGGAAAGGCAAAAAAAAGCAAAACAGGAAAGTGATACCGAATGCCTCTTCTGTACTGCAAGCTACTCCAAAGACAATAAAGACAAAGAGTAGATTAGGTGCGTTGTGTGTCTTAAATGGGGACATGAGGCTTGTGCGGGAGTAGATAGTGACGATGAAGGCGACTTTACTTGCGATATTTTTCTCTAGTAATCAATTTGACAGTGTGAAAAAAAAATAATGCTATAGGGTCTATTTCCAAGTTCCTGATTAAGAAAATTATTATTTTTTTAATGAAGAGTTGATATTTCTATTGCATTTTGGCATTGATTAAAAACCTTTGATAGGGATGAGTATTATTTGTGTTTTTTTATTTAGAAGAAGAGTTTATTTGTTTACCTATTGCTTGACTATAGGTATGTTGTTAATTTTGCAAACCTTTTAAAAGTTTGTTACGATGATTAATGTTTAGTTTGTTTATTGACTAGTAGACAATTGACTAGTAGATAATTACAAAAAAAAGATCTCGAATGAAACTAGAAGACTGCAAAAGTTTTGTGAAACTTGCTCACATACTTAAATTTTTATAAACAATAAATATGATTAAAATAAACAGCTGAGTATTTCATTTCACTGATATTCATCAACTTAGGGTATAAAATTATCTCTGGGATTATTTTACACCTACCCCAGGGATCATTTTAAAAATAGGTGTATATAAAATGATCCTTAAAACTTTAAGAAATACCTATAATACAAAAAACTACATACATATAATAAAAAAAAGCTATGCAGTTACAAATTTAAGTGAATTTACTACCTCCAACAATAGAGATCTTGCGATTTTGACTTCAACTTTAGGCACAGTTAAGTTTTTCCCTTAAGGGGATCGTTATACCTCACCTTCCCCTATATGTTTTCAAAAATTCTACCAAAAGAATAGATCCTTCTTATTCAAGATTCTTTAATACAAAACAGTATTGTACTGTGAACCACTTTTGGTATACTTTTTTTTGTATTATCAGCACACTATATGTTTTGTATTTATAAATCCCGAGTTCGATCCACATTTAAGTAACCCATATCTCGTAATGAAAAAAATATCATCAGTTGCATTGAGGTTCTGTTTGATTCCGATGCGGGCAGTTTGAATTTAATTTGATGATTAATAGGTCAAAGACTTTTTGAAAAATGCGGGTGCTGGTGCTACTTTTCATAACCTATATACGTTTCATTCACGCTACGTTACAAGGACATGATAAATAATAGCAGGGTCACCGGTTCATCTCAAGTGAAAACATTGCGTGAATTATTACCCACGGATAATTGCGTAAACAGTTGTTTTTCGATTTATGTTCTTTTTGTTCATAACAGCTTTGAAAAAATTGATAGTTCTTTGAATTTCTACAATATAAATTACGTTCAGAGGGCTGCTACTTTATTAGAAAATATCCCTCAGTAGTCGTGACTTTTGATCGGTACAGGTACATTGGAAAAGTTAATTTGTAATGATAATTAAGTGATGACAATTGTAATGTAGTTAATGTAGTATTGCGACTAATTATTTTTTCTAGTCAATGGATCATTGAGAAAAATAAATACCTAGGCCGTACAAAAGCAGTGGTTTTGGAAATAAAACCAATTTTCAATTCGCCCATAAATATGGAAGCAATACATGTTATTTATTAGTGCACGGCCTTTGTGAAATTATTTTCTTATAATTTTATAATTTACTGTTACTGTTAAAAATTTGTCATCACTTTTTTGCAGCTTTAAACTATAAAATATCAATGATTGTCTACTGGTCGAATTTTTTTGTGTTAGGTAGTGACAAAAATTTAATAATTCTTGGTAACGGTAGCTGGAACGATAGCGAAATGGAAATATAAAAAAATTGAACTCATTTTTTGTATTGGTTTGGTTATTCTCTTTTTCAATAGATTTAAAAAAAATTGACGTAATTATCGCCTCCGCTTCAAGGATCACGTAATAATAGCGAGTTATAGTAACATTCCAGGAATATTGTGAATTAGATCAAGCAAAGAAGTTTCGAACGTCAACAACAACGAACAATGACCATTGTTGGGTTGCCAAGAGCATTTGAAAGTAGTAGTAAATTACATAAAAGCTTTCACGGCATAACGATTGATGCTTTCGTTGCATACGAGAGATTGTGTTTATTTAATAATATGTTGATCTCTGCAATCGATTATATCTGAACGATGATTGTATTACATCAACACAAAGATAAAATCCTCACTTTGTTTTTGGAGAATTTATGCTTTTCATGGTCTACAAAATATCGGGAAATTGTTCGTGAACAGATTGATTAGATAACTACATTATATTCGCTTATTTTTAATTAAAATTCAACTATTACAGATAAACGTTATGAAGAAAGCGCGAGAAATTGAAATTGAAAAATGACAAATAATAAAAACGAATGGAAGAAGTTCAAGAATGAACAGAACAAAAATCAATGAGATTGGAGAAATCGATCAGTACAGAACAGCGAAAAATAATGTGACTAAATTAAAGTAGAAAACTTGGCGTTCAAGCTTTTTATCAAATTCGGTTATTTACAAAGTTTTGTCAGATTCAAACCAAACCTATTTCAAATATTTCAAGTGTTTTGATAATAAGAATCTTTAAGACATTTGATTTCCCCTGGAGTCTGCGTTGAAGAAGAAATTATGCATCTAAACCAGCTTCAAACATGTATTTAGACTAAAGTTTATTTTTGTTAAAGGTACAAGTAAGACAAGGTAAAAATCATGGCCCTAACAATAGTTATTGCTAAGATTTTTGCCCCTATTAAAAAATGAAAGGTTTAAATTTTTGATGTAAATTTGAAAATATTTTTTTTATTTAAAGAGAAACCGCATCAGCCATGTAGGCTATTAGCGGCCAATGTTTAACATTTACAAATTACAATTGATGAATAAGTTTTAAACACTTGAAATAACTTAAAATATTTTCTGTGGTGCACGAGCTAAACACTTCATTTAAATTATTCGGTATGTTGAACAATGTTCGTTCTTCACTATACATTGGGCACTCCATTAATATGTGCTTGACGGTTATCGACTCTTCACATAAGTCACATTCTGGTGGTGGATCCTTGGAGATCAGATGTCCGTGTGTAAGTCTAGTGTCGCCTAGTCTAACTCTTGTTATGATCATTTGGGAGAAGCGACTGGGCGGGCTGTTATTCCATGGTGCATAATTTGGTTTAATTTCTTTCAACTTTGAAG
The DNA here is from genome assembly GCA_910591675.1 of Galerucella calmariensis. Lineage (NCBI taxonomy): Eukaryota > Metazoa > Arthropoda > Insecta > Coleoptera > Chrysomelidae > Galerucella > Galerucella calmariensis. Next base: position 201,213 of record CAJUYG010000184.1, read on the forward strand.
GCTTCTGTTTCCAATCTGAGGTCCATTTTTTAATCCACTCTAGCTTAAAATGAATTTTTAAATCATTCGCTAGTGGCTTTAAGATTGATTCTATGTTTGAATCAGATGCTGCTTTCCTGGCATGTTTATCAGCCGTCTTTTTGCTGCATATGACATGCTGATTACTTGTCTTCTTTGAGTAAGTGAAGGTCTGTCAGAAACGATCGGAGAATAGTCGACCATTGCAATCAGTGATAAGAATTACGCGAAAGTAATGTGGATGTTTGTTATGACCAGTTATTCTCCGATCGTTTCTGACAGTTTCTGATTGCGGTTGGAACAGACCCAATATAACCGATTTTCCCGTCTTGAGTTGCGTTCACAAAGAAAGCTGGTAACTTATTTTCAGCGCTTGTTCCAAGCACTTGAGAATTTTGTTGTGTTTACTCAACAAACGCTTTCATTTCCAGCATTTTTTTTTGAATTTACATAGTTTATTTATCCATTAATTCTATTGTACATCAAAAGGTTTGTTAAATGAGCCAGTAGAAAATTATCAGAATCTTCCTTAACTTTAAATGTAAAGTAAAATGCATTTTCTAATAATTCTCAGTACCTAATAATTGATAGTAAAATATTCTTCTTACCGTAAGTTTTCATTTCCGAAGCTATCTCCTACCATAATTTATCCACGTGAACTCTATTAGCATGTAAGTAGTTTGAGGCGTTTGTCCCAAATAGCCCCTCTTCTAAAGACTTGAGATATCAGTTCATCGACATCCATACTGCACAGTCGTTTGTCACTGACTGGTTCGGTCAACAATAGCCGGAAAACAAGTATAAAACGTTCTTGCGTGCTTGCTAGAACTTGTACCAACCGCTTTCTAGCCGGGACAGGCTTTGTCTGTGGATGCACACACTTGATACAATGTAGACTTTTCTCACACCGGCTGGAGCTTGCAAACGCTTGTAACCAGATCTCTTTGTGAACGTACCCTTTGGGTTGAGTTACCTACATCGGAACCGACGATAGAAAGTACGAGTATATCTCCAAATAAATACACACTGCTAGTTACCTACCAAGTACATGTAAAATCTTCAAGTTAACTAACTTTTTCTCTTGAGTATTTTCATCAGGCTGCTGTTATCGAGGAGCTCGCTGGCTGGTCTGAGAATTCTCTTGACTACGGAGCCTGTTTTCTAATCCTATGCAAACTTAATAATCGTCTGACAAACAGTGTCTACCCCAAATCTCCATGAAGGTCCCAGAAGAAATGGGACTTGCCCCAATACATTTGCTTGTGACACCCCTGCTATAATTGAATACCTATGCTTATCTCTGTTTTACTTTGGAAGTTTAGTCAGTCATGTAGGAGACAAGAAATTAAGAGCAGTTGAAGCAGAGTAGAGTAGAAATTGAGCAAAGTTATCAATGAGTGCGAATATAAAATGAACAATCGAAGATCAAATAAAACGTGAGAAAACCTGTGGAAAAAGCCACAAGTTATCAAATGCTTCTATCTAAACTACGTTTAAGCCACACTTGGTGAAGCACCTTTCAAGCAATAATCCTGAACCAAAATGGGACCATTTAAATATAACTCTAACTATTGTGCAGCTTTTCATTCAATATGCAATTAGTGGTAAAGCAGCAGCAGGCGCAGCTTTTTTCTTGTAATTTCTCGGTCATTTTGGGTGCTTCATGTAATGTGCGTTTCTTGAATTGCATGAATTGCATAAGCACACGTTATAAGTTCACTGAAGAAATAAATAATCGAACCTTTATAGATACAATTGGGAGAAAAGTAAAAAAAATATGTGCACTTGCTGATCAAGCGCACGATTTGAGATCTTTTTACCGCTTGCAAAGGGTGATGAAACTATCCAGAAAATAAGAAATGAGAATTGTATGGCAAAATCTCAGGCACCAAATTGTAAGGTATAAAATAAAACATCGATCATCATTACATTAATACATTAATTAATACTATCAGTATTACAAAACATGGCACGGAAGTTGCTGTATGAGTTTTATATTGCTTTTTGTAACTTTTTGAGAGAAGAACTCTTACAAACTGTTGGTAAGTGACTAGGTGATTCCTATAAAAAAGATATGATTAATGAAGCTTTACATTCCATATCCCCTATTTCCTAATATTTGAGTAAGAGTTAATTTCGTTTTTATTTATGTGTGTATATAGAAGACTTTCAGTTTCTAATTTCTCTTTTTTTTCCTGTTGATAATTAATTCAATACATATCACGCTCAATTATCGTGACAATCAACAGTTTCTCGTGTTAGTTTACTGAACTTAAGGTTAAAATAATGATGAAACCTAAAAAAATTGTGTCATGGTTTTCCTCAACGAAATTAAATTAAGCAAAGAAATATATTATCCATATCGATTGCTGTTTATCTAAAACTCCCCACAGCAACATCGTATACATTTTTCCATGGAAATTCATATCTACAAAATACTTTTTTTTTATGTATGAATTAAGGTAACCGTTACGAAAACAAGATTGTTCTACGAATATATTTACATTTTATTATTTTTGTACGTAGATACCCAACGATATTTTCTCGTGTGTGAAAAATAACCACATTTTCTAAATTATTTCATTTTGGCATTCAAAACGGGATTATATACCCGTTTCAGAGGCACATGGTTACTGATACGATTGCAGCACATGGTTACTGATACGATTGCAGCGAGAATGAGGTATACATAGTATACATAAAATTTTATTCGGTTCACGTTAAATTACCTTCGAAAGTATACCTAAATATAAAGTTGCTTGATTATTGTAGTTACCTTTTCACTTAAGTATTGCACAAATATGACTAATCGAATGACTATACAAATTTTTCAATGGAAATAAATAATAAGTATTTTGAACTGGAGCAAAAATTGTTACAGTCGAGAAGATACCCCAAAGTCCTTTTTTCTCTTTATAGTTTACATAACAAATATATGAAATAAAAAGTTACTAGATTTGAGCACATTTAAAATTAATATTATTATTGTCATTAACACTCGAATTGTCAGAATAATTTTGAACTTTCCAAACATTCTATCTAAATATAATGTTGATGTAATTTGCAAATTTGCATCGTTGGCAGCCATAAAAATCATCTCATCAGCTTGTGATGCCTTTTGGTCGAAATATAAAGTTATTAATTATTTAAATTATCATTATAAAATATTTATAATTAAAAGACATACATTCCCTTGAAGCTAATTTCAATAAATCATGATTCGTTACATAAATATGAAGTAGAAAGGTTGCACGTACGCAGTCAAGTTCAGAGCGTGAAATAAACATAAATAGTATTATTTATATTTACTTAGGATGAACTTGACTCGTCGTATAAAAATGCTAACGATAGTGTTTTGAGGGGCATTCTAATTATCGACTCTCATTATAATTATGATTACAATGACTATTAATCTTAGTGTTAGTAATAAGTAGTTTAATGTATAAAAGTAAATCAAAGTAATGAACACAACGTGTCCCAGTGCTACAGGTAGTTGTTTTATTCCTGTAAGATGACCCACCCAGTGACCAGCAACACCACCTATTCAGAGGCCCTTCCACACGTATAATCCACCAAGTATCCATAGAAGGATACATTCATTACAAGCTCATGTTGTCGTGAATGTACGGCGATATTTAATTGAGATATTTACCAGACGAAGGATTGGTAGACGAAATAGTATTGAATGGCCTCCACGTTCACCAAATTTCAATCCTTAGTACTATTTTCACTGGGGATACCCCAGTTCACAAAACTGAACCAGCAAGTATCGAAGAGCTAAGGCAACGAATTATCGATGAATTTCGCATTCCTGGACAATCCTGGAATATCGTGCTAGACGCATTCTGCTCTAAATTAGAGCACAAATTGACCATTATGTTGAAAATTTTGTCATCTTTCAACGGTTACGTTTAGATGAAATTGGAAGCAGTTTGTTTTAAAAAATGTATTCGGACAATAGGGCGTTCCCAGACTTCTGGTTTATTTATACAGTGTGACCCATTTTGTTTGGAAGTTTGGAAGGCGGATTTTACAGGGGTGCTTCCAAACAAAATGGGTAACACTGTATAAGACATAAGGGTAACGAACTGGTATTTAAGAAGAGATTCCAATAGTGACTCAATATACAGGGTGATGTATTTAAAAAATCAAAGTGACTGATAATATCAGAAAAGCGGAAAATTTTGCAGCATTGTAAATGTCAAAAATGGAATTCACGAAATAATTGGCCGGTTCCAAACTATCGGTCCACTCTGTATAATTAATGACTGTTCTTCTTCGACGACCATACTTTCATTTATTCACTCTGCTGTATTTGGAGATAATATTTAATAGATGATGGCAAATGACGCAAGATGGAGGATTAAATTTCCAAGTTCATTGTTCACTATGATTATGATTGTTTTTTCATAAAATAATGTATTTCAATGTATATCGACCTTTGGTGCAAGTCTAGTTTGTATACAGCAAATAATATATTAAACCTTGTTGTTAAATTCAATACGCTTCAATATCATGTTTTACGTACATTGTTATTTTTACGTGTTACATGTCAAATGTTAAAATGTAACATTCTTCCCAAAGCGCGTCATTGTAATGATATTACAGCAACAACAATTTTTATTTTATTATTTTTCCAGAAACCTATTAATATTAGTTTGTACAACAGATTTCCAATACACCAAAATTATTTGTGCCAGTTAGTTGGGAAAAAAGCTTTTTGGTAACAGATTTCTGCGCAAAAAAAAACAATTTCCGAATGAAAAATGGACTATTTTTGAAGACAAACTCTTTTAGTCCGCTGTACCCCAACTGCGTTTCATCTGGGGCAAAACAAAGATATCTGTTCATCTTATCTCGACTAAATACTCGGTAGATTTTTTCGCTTGGTACCCAACGCATTGTTTTTTGAATTTTGGATTTTGGATATTTTAACGTTTCAATATGGAATCAATTGATTTCATAATTATCTCTTAATGATTGAATAACTACTTTGATTGTGTTATTAGTAGCTGTAAAATGAAACTTAACCATGTATTCACATGTTCATTTGAGGTGGTCATTGACATTCAATTTAAATTTATATTGGAAGTGAAATTTGAGTGCTTGTCAAATGAAAAAATATACCGTCATTTACATTTAAAATGGGTTCAATTCCACGCTCAATTCAAATTTATCCAAGCACCTGGGAAGATCACTGACTCACAATTTCAAGAGAATCAAACTGGGTTCATTTCGAATTTTTTCGTACAGAATGTTCGTAATGTTGGTTGTTCCATAGGAATAAAATAGTTCCCGTGATGTTTAGCACTGAAGCTGTTATACTCATGACAAAATTGGGATGAGCGAAATAATATGTCCAGTTATACGTCAAGAGTGCATTCAACTCTCGTGAGCATTCGTCATCCATTGCCAACTCTCGCCCATATTTCTTGGCCAAATAGTCATCAAATTACACTATTTTAGAATCCCATGGTTTCATTGAACATACTTCTTGAACGTTCCGTATTTGTTGATACCGCAAAAGGGTTCCTCAAGAGTGGGCATTCGTCATCCATTGCAAACTCTTGCCCATATTACTTGACCAAATAGTCAGCAAATTCCACTATTCCAGAATCCCCTGGTTTAATTGGACATATTTCTTGAACGTTTCCTATTTGCTGATACCGCAAAAGAGTTCCGGTACCCAAAATGGTGTTTTAGTCCCCATATTTGCTAGTTCGTCTGCTATTCAATTTCCTCCTTCTCCAGTGTATCCAGGAGCCCACAATAGGATGATGATGTTGCCCTCGCCTAGTTAATTAGGTTTTCCTAGGCACTCCCATACCATTATAATACTAATTACGCAGAAACACTTTGCTTTAAAGTCTGCTTGACTATCCTACATAGTGATAATCCTAATAGATTATCTTTATCTTTTATTAACATTGAACTGGGCACACTTTCCTTTGGCGGGAACTTCCGCTTGAAAGATCCTTAGCAAGCTTTCGGGAGGTACACTCCAATCTCTATTCTATTGCTATTGACAACTCACTAATTTGCATGAATTTCTACCCAATATCGTTCAGCTTATATCTTTCCAAATTTTTTCTCATTTCAAGTAGGTATTGGGAAATCACATCCCCCAAATTTCGTTTCCCAAAAAGAAAAATATGCCATATAATACCTTGTTTCCTTGAGTGTGTTACAGACAAGGAAATCTGGTATATTAAATTTTTTCATTATTTTTCAAATCATTCAAGTTTCCGTGTAAAATCAAAATATTAAATTTTCCTAAATTATTCAGCAAGTCAGGAAGAAATTATTTTTATTTATAATATGATTAGCAGAAATTTTTATCGCTAGGAACATTACATTATACCTATTTAAAAATAAAAAAAGTGATGGTTTCTCTAACCAATTTGTCAGAATCAGTTATCACGTGGTGAAGGTTTCAAACGCACATGTGTATCACGCGAATTTTTGCATTTCAGCAATATGAATAAATGGATTTACCGTGTCTGATAAAGGTCATGGCAGTATATAATTGTTAATATACATATATTGACATTGAATCATTTATTGTAGTCATGAATGTCTAAATACTCCTGTGTCGAGGTGATAAATATTTTAAAACGGAACTTTCACTTTTAAAAAACACATAACAGTAGGGTTCTTGCCATCAAAACATTGTTTTCAAATGTGATAATTAAAAGAAGTATACTTTTAAAAATATACACAGCATTTGAAACGCATTTGAAACTGTTCACCGCACATAATTATGAAGGCGTCACTTTATGAAAAAAAAAAACGCGTCTAAAAGCATATAAAGGGGGACGTCTTTTTGCAAAAATTTAGACGTTGCAGCTTTAACCCTTTCCTCCCTATGGACAATCCTCCCAATTTTTCAAATGGAACACCCTATACATTATTGCATTTTCTGATTCTCCTCTACAAGAGTATTACAAAAATGCATAATACATAACTGAAAAGTCAATCAACTGGGAGTTACGGATAATTCCAATTTACCAATAGTAATATTTTAATTCGTTGCAAATCATCAAGACAATACTAAATATTTTCTATAAGGTGCTCAAATTGACTTCCATTATTTTGTTCCATACAATGATACAATGAATCCTCAAATAAGTTTCGAACATTATGTAATATCTTGGGTTATTTATCGACATTCTTGAATAATTCGCTGATGTACATCATCATCTGAGTGGCTGATATCCCCTTGAAAAGTCTAAGTGAGTGAAGTCGGGTGACCTAGGTGGCCATTCCAACATTCGTCCTCGTCTATCTATCCACCGAGCAGGAAAGGATTCGCTTAAAAACCGTCTCACATCAAGAGCGTAATGTGGAAGTGCCCCCTTATTAAAACGCTAGCAAAGCTTCTGACAGGGTTTCATCATTTTCTAGTATTCGTGTTATTTCAGGAGGATCAATAGCTTCTCTGAGCAATGGCAATAAGCAATAAGGCTCATATAAGTTTCCCTCAAAAAAATATGGTCTAACAATATGGTCACCAAAAATGCCGATGAAAGTCCTGAATTTCGTTTGGCCAATACTACAACTATGTCTGTTAACTCCACTATTTAATGCAAATGAACATTCGTCGGAAAAGCAGATATTGTACAATAAAGCTGAAGTGCAGTCGTTCACTCATCAATTCACAAAACTGTTAACGCCGGTCGAAATCGTCTTTATGTAGCTCTTGGACTAATTTATGTTGGGATTCTGAGAATTTACCTATAAGCTACAGAATCTGTAAGAAATAGGATCTGTAACTTGAACCTTTACAGATTTGTGAAATTTGCTATTCTAGAACCAAATCTGTAAGAGTCATAGTTACGGATGGTTTCAACTCCACTTCTGTTTATAATGTCAAAATTCTAACCTCAAAACCATTAAAAGTATTTAACAGCGGTGTGTATAGACTTGGTAAATAACATGTTATTTATTTATTCAAATATAGCTACGTATTTTGTAGAACACAAAATGTAAAAAGAAAAAGAAACAAAAATACGTCTCCAGAGCAATTGGAGTTATACTTACAATTCATGGAAAATGATTACATTTTTCGCAGTAATACTATAAACTCCACTTTTGATCCCAATTATTTAATAAAAAAGTGGGAAGAGCTAATGGCGCAATTAAAGAAGCAATTATTCAAATGCATTGTAAACAGACTGTGAATTAATTATCATTAATTTTAAAACAAAGGGAATTCCTAAATTATTCTCCATAACATGAGGTCTTAAATTATGAATTAAACACTATTTTTGTCCAACCGAAACATTTGTCTAAAATGCCTGTCTGGCATATCAAACGGATTCAAGTGATCTCTTAAGTGTCTTCGTTAGATTCTCATATGATTTGTATTTTATAATAATACCATAAAAAATATGTAGTTACAAACCGATTCTCATCTTCTTCCAACAGAATACCGGTGAAAATATTTAATTGCCCGTTCATATTAATGTCAATGATGTTTACTTAAAAACTTGATAATCGCTTGAAAATCACAAGAAAACTAGAAACTCTACAACTTTTTAACTAATTAATACACGAAAAATTATGATAATAATAATACAACGCTCTGTACCGCACCCTGAACTGCTTACAGTGACAGATGTCCAGCCCGTAAATATTCACGAATCTATAAGGAGTCTGTAAGTAACACGTAAGGTTAGAATTGCATTTCCTGTAACTCTTACAGATGCTCTCAGAATTCCACTATTAATCTTGTAGAGATGGGGTTTGTGTTCATGTAAAATTAAATTAAAATGCATTAGAAATTTGTCATATTGACTGTGGTTCCTCTAAAGTAAGTAGTCCTAAAACGACAACTACCATAATCTCGTTTTTAACTACTCGTTGTGGTTGGTGTTTTCTATTATCAACTGATCCTGTTTCAAACATTTTTGCATTAATTTAATTACTTACTTATGTGCGGCAGTACTTCCGGGATGAGCAGCTTTAAACTGTCTTGCTGTGGCTCTTGAAGATTTATTGTTTTCGTAGTATAATCCTACAATTTTAATTCTATCTTACAGAGTATACATTATTTTTATGAAAACTATGCTACCTACCTACCTGACACTTTATTTAAAAAACGCCAAAATAGTAGTTTACCTAACTAGTGCGGAAAGTGATACTTTTCCGCACGCTATTGCAGATGCAATCGCGTGCGGAAAAGTCACTTTACGCACGTGTTAGGTACACTATTTTTTCTACTAGCATGCGGAAATAAGCTCAAAAGTTAACATAAAGAAACATTTCCTATTAAATACATATCGACAAACTAATTATTATTATTTGACATTCATTCAATGAGGCTTATACCAAGGCCATTTAAAAATGATTAAAAAATAAGTTTTTTTTTATTGAAAATTATAGCAGAATTATAATAAATTTATCAATTTTTCAGTCATTTGGTAAACTACAATCATACAAATATGTATTTTAAATATTCAAATGTCAGTATACTCCCCAAAAACTTGACAAATTTACTTTTCCGCACGCTTTTTAGTGCGGAAAAGATTCACTTTCCGCACGTTAGTAGAAAAACCACTTTTAGGGTCACTACGTTTTTATTCCCGACATCGTTTCCTTAATTGAATAGTAGGTAAGTGCTGCAGTAAAGGCATATTTTCCACTACTGGCTGTTAAGTTGACAATTATTGCCTCTTCTAGCCAACTGAGTGGTAAAATTTCTCTATTAGTGGTTGATAAATTAACTCCAATGTTAAAATGTCATATACCTGGAAATGTTATTGTCACTTTGACATCGATAAAAAAGGTGCATCCTTTTTTATCGCGATAAAAACTCCTCTTCCTCAATGTCTATCAAGCGGATGTCACTTTTACACAATGACAATTAGTCGCAAGTTTGGTTATACTTATAATTTCACAGCGATTAATCCATATATTCTGTCTTTAATTTATCTTGCCAAAAAACACTCGAGCTTTTCTTTTATCGGATAAATTTCTCTTTAACTCAAAATTTTGCCAATCACTAAATTTGCTCAAAAAACTGACATTAGATAAAATCGCTCCACCTTCGGTGTCGCGATTTTATCATGTCAGTTTT